>JAUMHQ010000081.1:4477244-4489462 GCA_032361165.1 Enteromius paludinosus
CTGAGGGCGTTCCCCATAGCGTCTGCTGGACGCGGCGTCTCGTTCCTTCGAGGAACTAGGGTTACAGTCGTAACCTGAGACGTTTTATGAATTTTTTTTTTTAGATTAAAATTAAAGTAATGAAAAAAAATAATAATAAAAATATAATATACTGCATTGCTTCTTTATCTTTTGCAAAGAAGCTCAAGATGTGCTTTGCTGTCATTCAAACTAAAACTTTCTAAATATTGAAACATTCATTTAAAAATTCTGAAACAAAAGCTTTGAAATGTGTAGTTTGAATTAAATTAAATTAAATTAAATTAAATTAAATTAAATTAAATTAAAAATCTTATTTATTCATGTTTCTCATTTTTCTGCTTTCAATGTTACAAGAAAACAAATATATATATATATATATATATAATGCAACAAACCCCGACCAGGGGTTTCAAACAGTTGCTTTTGTAATCCTCTGATTAAAGTGACATGAGACCAATAAATTAACCACAGCAGATGAATGTGGAATTGAGGCGATGTGGTTGAAAGGCTCAGTCTGATAGTCCTCCCTGCCTCTGAGACCGCTACATGCAGCAGCGTCGCAGTCAATTGCAGAGCAGTGTACCTCAGATGGCTTGCCCTGAGTGGGTAATGGAGATAAATTAACATCTGTCTCTCCCTAGAAGGCCCTCTGCTCATTCAAACAGAAAGGACTTACAGTTTTCTCCTTTTGGTTCCCTTTCATAGCAAAGCAGCGAGTCAGTAATCCGCAACATCATCACAAGCCATCTGTAAGCCACAGATGTCACTGCTTTTGTGACAATTCAGAGGTGAGGAGACACACGCGTTTCATATCACAGGAGGAGATGGACGGGCCTGCTTCTCGCACCACCGGTAGACTATAACCAAACATGCCTAGTAGTGGAACGTGATCATACTATGAAGTGTGAGTTTCAGTAAAAAGGGAAGAAAACATTATTTTGATGACACTTGTCACTTGACAGTTTATTAATGTAAACTGACCCTATTTACTTTTCAATGTTAGTCAGTGAATTATTGGTGGATATTGGTTATAAATGCGCATGCAGTCAGTCATCATCACTAAATTACCCTTATGTATTTTGTGATAATGACCAGCTGACTGTACAGTATCTCTTATTATTTGTATATCTCATTATGTAATATTACATTTCTTCTCACCAAATAAATAAATATTTTGAGTTGAACTAATTTGAGTTTAAATAATTTTAATGATGTGTACACTATCTTAAAGGGTACTGCTAAGAATAAATGAATGAATACATAAATAAATTCGTATGTCCTCTAAATTTTTTTTGCTTTTTTTTTTTTTTTTTTTTTTGGTAATCAAAATATATTGGTCAAATCTGATCTGTATAATAAATACATACTTTTTTCCCATATTTACTTTTCAAAATGTTGTTGTTCTTTGAAAAAATGTAGTAATACATAACAAATATTTTAGATTGCTTTTACTCTTCAACCCCTCCAACCACCTGTCAGAGAACACTTTTCACGATCCAATCAATTCCAGATGGATAAAATCATGTCCTGGCCTACTTTTTTTCTTCTTTCTTTCTTTCATCCTTGATTTTACACTCCAAAATGTGTCAGATTATGAAAGTAAAATGGGTTGATTTAGCTCAGCTGGGTTAAGACAGCTTAAAAAGAATAGTTCACCTAAAAAAAGAAGAAGAAAAAAAAAGTTATCTTCTACTCAGCCTCTCATGTCATTTCAACCTTATTATTCTCAGTCTTTATGTAAAAAGCAGGCAGAAATCTGCTCTTTTGGAATATCATTTAAGTCTCTTTTTTGATTGGCATTAACTGACCTGGTACAGTATTATTATGGAAAAAGATGACATGGGTTTCTAGCAAAAAAAATTATTAAAGGGAAAAAAATACCGTTCAGGTTTGAAATCATGTAAGGACGAGTAAATTATTAAAATTTTGCCATTATTTTTGGGTGAAGTATTGCATTAAGTGATATTTCATATCTAGTGCCATTTGGCCCACCTGCACTTAAGTCCAACAGCCTATTCTCACAAGGCCTGTTAACACTCACTTTTGGAAAAGTAATTTTGTGATCTTAAAATCAGGTATCTGGTGGATGAGAGTCTTGATTACATCTTGTCTCTACTGCCTGAAAGAGCTGATGAGAAACTAAGTGGAATTCAGCGCATGGGAAAACCTAAGAGATTGTGATTTGTTGCTAATTACATGAGATAGAGGTAAAGGATCGCTCTGTCTAAACAGGAGAGATGTATTACCCCCTTGAGTAAGTATTTAATTGCCTTCAGCTATTTTACCGCACTAGATGAAGATGACCATGGAAATTTATTTCAGCAATATTCTGAGAAGCAATTGGTGAGGTTCATGGTGCGGGAGCGAGTCACACAAATGTTCATAAAAAAAAGATGACTGGATTAAATGATGGATCACTGACAGAGCAATATGAGGGCCAATGCATTGGTTTTTTTTTTTGGTTTTTTTTTGTAAGTTTAATTAAACAAACGTCTGAATATTTCACTTGTGACTTGTTACAAAGTGATGGTATGCAAACACTTGAATCCAAAGTGATTTACAGTAATTCCACAGTCAAATTTTTTTTCTTGAGTGCATTTATTTGTTTGCTATTTATTATGTATAGTTTAAATAGTGTGCCTGACATTTCTGTGGGGGACTATTTTTTGCACATTCTGCAATACTTTCAAAATTAAATGTGTTAGTGAGTGGCGCTAACAAGCACGCACAGTTTTATCCAAAACGGGAATTTGGTAGTGTTTGGAAATGAAATGTCTGGTGAGTGGTGCTTAAACAGAAAATAATGGCGTTAACCAAAGCAAATGTGCGATGGAAAATACATTTGCTGATTAGCTAATCAGCTAATCTCATGTTAATCGTGAGGACCTATAGAGTAGTACTGCACCCTTCATATCTCCAAAAAGTCTTTAGTTTTGTCATATTTATAAAAGAACGATACAGCTTTACGATTCTCCGAGCTCCTGGAGGCGTGCTGTGTGGGCGGAGCTAAAGAGTGACAAGCACTTGAGCAAGATCACCAACAAACCACACAGAATGCCGTTACCATCTGCAGTTCTGAATCATCTTTTATAGCTGAGACGGATCCATCTTTCAGCATCAAACGATGTGCAGGTCCAGCGTTGAACTGGACCTAATGAAACGTTCTTCAACAAACACATGTGTGAAAGTCTGTTGCTGCCCTAGAAAAACGAAGAGCATCCACTATTCATGTAATACTGGGTTTGTTTTTTTAGCTTAACAAGGTTTTCTTTCCCTTACAACCGAAAACGTAAATCTTTCGAAACATCTACTCTTCCAGTGCGAGTCCCGTGCAGTGCAGCCAAATGAAGCATAGTTTCTTTATCTCTCTCGCTGTGGTCTATGCATACACATACTCGGCCATAACAAAATTTTACTTGTGACTTAACTTGTGTCCAGGTGCTCTGTGAAGCCAATTTAAGTCTGTATCAGTTGAGCTACCGAGCAACTTTACAGTGTTAGAAAACACGTATGCACTTAATGCAAATGATGGCACACATAAGTAAGTTGTCATTTATTTGATACCATATATACAATTTATAAGTATGTATGTCAATATGACAAAGTATATTAAATCCAGCGTGTGAAATAAAAGCCAGTGATATAACTGAATACGTACCCAAATATGTTTTTCGAGCTTTGAAATCGCATTTTAATGCAGTTGACAGTTGTTCTGTTACGAGCACTGGCACGCTGCGGTTGGGATAGTTTCTTTACAGTACACTTATTACAGGTTCTGTCCCCCTTGATTAACACAGAGTCAAGGGACTTGTTCAAGGGCAAACAGGTCACTGTTTATGATCCTTGTGAAGTTAAAATGTGCAATCTTCCACTTGCTGCCCCTGGGCTCTATCACCGCACTCTCTTAAAGACATGTCACTTCAGCAACTTTCACATGTGTATACAAAGTCCTCAGTGGCAATATTTTCAGCCTGTTTTGGAGGATTCTATTTATCTTTAGGTTTACTTAACCTAGTGTCATTTTAGAAGAAGTTCCCAATATTGTACAAATCATTTATTATTTAACTTTCAAAACAAAACAAAATTCAGTTTGTACATACTGTAAATAGATTTCAATTTGGTATGTCCAGCGAAACAGTAAATGCTGTCATTATCTACCCACCCTCATCTTGCTCTATATTAATGTGACTTTTTTTTCCCTACCGTATAACACAAAAGGGAGTTATTATCCAAATGTCAAAGCTCTCTCTTCCCTTTTTCGTGCAATGAAAATGCATAGTGATCAATGGCTTTCAAGTCCAGGTGCAGTTTAGTGCAAAAATAAATAAATAAAAATTACATAATAGATTCTGTTTTGAACCTGGTTCTCTTTGATTCTGAACAAACCACTAGAGAAACATGTCTGAAAATATAAAGAACTACAAAATTAATAATTTTTCTTCAGTCATTGTGAGTCAGGACAGCCACCAATTTGCACTCGAAAATAATTACATACTCTGACTGACTGATCACTAACTAACAAACTAACTTACTAGCTCACTATATATGTATGATGTGTGACTTACCTGTGTTTGTTTCTAGACAATATGCCGTGAACGAGACGCCTGGGCCACAGAGGACCATTGGAGCACGATTCACCTCACCTAGGAAGGAAAAGCAGAAGGATCACACTCACGCTGAGCACCGTCACCATCACCAGCACCGTACTATTATTCTTACCTTTTGTGTTAATAAATCCACCCTCTGGGGTTTTGTGTTCACCTTACAACGTTGTCTGTCGTGCTCTCTAGCGCCAGGTCTCACACTGGTGGAGAATGCGGGCAATGACACTGGCCTAGAAGCCGACAGAAGGGGAAAAACACACAGTGTTTCTACGTCAGAACACAGACTCACAAAACCCCGTCACTTAAGAACTGTTTTTTTCCTTCTCTCCATCTCACAGGCGCGCACCTCTCTCTCCCCCAACCAGCATGGAGGACTTCTTAAAACAACTCACAGAGATCAGAGTCCGCCAGCAACAATACTTCGAGCACCTGGCAGAAAGGCAAGGACAGATGGAGGAGCGCATGGCTGAGCTGCGTTTTTCCGCCGCTCAAACAACCCCGCTTCCGGATCCTCGGATATCTGCCGACCGCCTCTTACCCAAAATGAATGCGGATGATGACGTTGAATCATACCTCCGGATGTTCGAGGCCACCGCGGCCACTGAGGGCTGGCCACGAGATGCCTGGGCGGGGGCAATCGCTCCATTGCTCACCGGGGAAGCCGAACACTGAACACTGGCTGCTCGAAGGCGGTGCCACTACTAACCAGAAAGAGTGGTGGTGGATAAAATGTTGCGTGCTCTACCCCGCACTATGCGTCAGGCGGCCGGCATGAGAGGTCCGCGGACGGTCAATAAGCTGGTGGAGGCCATCGAGTTGGCGGACACTGCTTTTCACCGGGACATGGGAGAGAGAGCGCCGTCATATCCCCGGAGGGTGGTCGAGTGACGCTCGCCGGAGGGCACCCGGCATGCAGTACATAGGCCGAGGAGTCCCCGGGATGAGCCAATGGAAAAGTGTACAGAGCGGTCCTGGACTCTGGAAGCAGCATCACCCTCATTAGACCCGACGTATTGGGACCCCGGCCAGAAATGAAGGGTATGCTCCCCGTGACTTGTGTTCATGGTGATACACAAAATGTACCGACATGTTCCGTTGCCATAAAAAAGGGAAATGTTAAGTCCATGATTGAAGTGGGAGTTATAAAAGACTTACCTGTAGCTGTGCTTCTGGGTCGTGACTGGCCGGGGTTCGAAGATGCTTTGACCCGTGCAGCGCAGCCTGCCCGACCGCCTCGACGATGGCCATCCCGGGGAGCCAGACCAGCCTTCGCCACCACGGACAGCGGGAGAGACGGTGAGTCCCCCTCTCGTGATACTAATGTCTTCTTTGATGTCTTCCAGCAGGTCACAGGAGGGGGAGCGTTTGGGGTTGCACAAAGAGAAGACGATAGACTCAAGCATTGCTGGAAACAGGTCAGAGTGGTGGAAGACCAGGAGGTCTATCCAGCCCCTCACCCTCTCCCGCATTTCATCGTCCAGAACAGCCTGTTGTACTGCGTTGCCCAAAGGAGGGGGGAGGAAAAGAGGCTGCTGGTCGTCCCCAGCACCAAGACCGAAACCATACTGGAACTGGCGCATGCACATCCCATGGCGGGACACCTGGGGAGCGGTCTACACCACGCAACGGATCAGAGATCGCTTTCACTGGCCCGGCTTGGAAGCCGAGGTGAAAAGGTTCTGTGCTGCCTGCCCAACCTGTCAGCTCACCGCTCCCAACAAACCTCCCCCAGTCCTCTTATTCCTTTGCCCATCATCGGGGTGCCCTTCGAGTGGATCGGTATGGATCTCGTGGGGCCGCTGCCAAAGTCCGGCCGGGGTCATGAGCACATCCTGGTAATCGTCGACTACGCGACTCGGTACCCAGAGGCCATCCCACTTTGAAAAGCCACCTCGAAGGCAATAGCACAGGAGCTATTTCTACTGGCCAGTCGCGTAGGAATCCCATCGGAGATCCTGACTGACCAGGGGACCCCATTTATGTCCCGGCTAATGGCTGACCTGTGCCGGCTGCTGAAGGTGAGACAGATTAAAACCTCTGTTTATCATCCACAGACAGACGGATTGGTTGAACGTTTCAATAAGACCCTGAAACAGATGCTCCGGCGGGTGGCGTCCGAAGACCGCAAAGACTGGGATCAGCTCTTACCTTATGTCCTTTTCGGAATCAGAGAAGTGCCACAAGCATCAACCGGCTTCACCCCATTTGAGCTTCTGTTCGGACACCAGCCCCGGGGCCTTCTGGACATCGCCAAAGAAGCCTGGGAACAGCAGCCGGCACCTCATCGTACCATCATCGAACATGTCCGAGAGATGAGAGAGAAGATCAACCGTGTCATGCCATTAGTTCAGGAAAACATGGTCCAAGCCCAGCAAGCCCAGCAGCGTCATTACAACCGGGTGGCCCAACTGCGGGAGTTCAACCCAGGAGATCGGGTAATGGTCCTGGTCCCCAACGCCGCCTGCAAGTTCCTGGCCCAATGGCAGGGGCCATACACGGTGCAGGAAAGACAGGGCCCAGTGAATTACCATGTACGTCAGCCAGGTAGAAGACGCCCTACACAGATTTATCATATAAACCTCCTGAAGTGCTGGATAGGGGACCGGGACCAAGTGGCCGCCCTCGTCCTCTCACAGCCTGCGGTTGTCGACGCAGACCCCCATCTATCGGCCGCCCAGAAGGCCGAGCTGAGGCACCTGATCAGTCAGTACCAGGATGTGTTCTCGGAGACCCCCGGCCACACCGAGGTCATCCACCATGACATCGTTACCAGCCCAGGAGTCGTCGTCCGGCAGCGGCCCTATCAAATCCCTGAGGCTCGCCGGCAAGCTGACGAGGAGGAGGTTCAACAGATGCTAAAGCTGGGGGTTATTGAGCCATCCAGGAGCCCGTGGTCCAGCCCCATTGTCCTGGTCCCGAAGCCAGATGGCACCCTTCGCTTTTGTAATGACTACCGGCGCCTGAATGAAGTGTCCCAGTTCGACGGCTACCCCGTGCCCTGGGTGGATGAGCTGCTGGAACGTCTGGGAAGGGCCCGGTATATTTCGACATTAGACTTGACCAAAGGCTATTGGCAAGTTCCCCTTTCAAGCACTGCCAGACCGAAGACGGCCTACTCGACGCCCTCAGGCCAATACCGGGTCCTTCCCTTCGGCCTGCACGGAGCTCCAGCGACGTTCCAGCGGCTCATGGACATTGTTCTCCGGCCCCATCAGGAGTATGCAGCAGCATATATTGATGACGTTGTAATCCACTCGGAGGCATGGGAGGATCACCTAGAGCGGCTTCGAAGGGTGCTGTCTGAGCTCAGGAGGGCTGGATTGACCGCCAACCCCCACAAATGCCATCTAGCTCAATTGGAAGTCAAGTACCTGGGATTCACCATTGGAAGAGGACTTGTCAGGCCGAAAGAGAAAAAGGTCCAAGCCGTCAAGGAGACTCTGCGACTGACGACGAAATCC
Source organism: Enteromius paludinosus (assembly GCA_032361165.1). Classification (NCBI taxonomy): domain Eukaryota; kingdom Metazoa; phylum Chordata; class Actinopteri; order Cypriniformes; family Cyprinidae; genus Enteromius; species Enteromius paludinosus. The sequence continues at coordinate 4,485,331 of JAUMHQ010000081.1, forward strand.
CAGGTACGAGGTTTCTTGGGGTTGGCGGGGTATTATCGGTGCTTTATACCCAGGTTCTCCTCCCTTGCTGCCCCTCTTTCAGACCTGACCAGGAAGGGGCAACTGGAACGAGTTCACTGGACGGATGAAACGGAGAAGGCGTTCCAGGCTCTCAAGACAGCCCTCACCACTGAACCGGTTCTCCACGCCCCGGATTTCAACCGCCCCTTCCTGGTGCAGACCGATGCCTCCGTTTCGGGACTCGGAGCCGTACTCTCCCAGGAACATCAAGGGGAGGAGCATCCGGTCGTCTACATCAGCCGTAAACTGACCCCTGCAGAGAAGAACTACGCCGCAGTTGAGAAAGAGGCCCTCGCCGTCAAGTGGGCAGTCCTGGAGCTCAGGTATTACTTACTTGGCCGCAAGTTTGTCCTGTTCACAGATCACGCACCGCTCCAGTGGATGGCTCGGGCCAAAGATACAAACGCCCGGGTGACCAGATGGTTCCTGACGCTCCAGGACTTCCACTTCGACCGGTCCGGCTCAGCGAACACCAACGGCGACGGCCTCTTGCGGCTGGGGTCAGCTTACGCAGGTCTGTTAGGGGTCACTCCCCCCCACCCCCTTCATCCCCTCTCACCTTCTTCTGCAGGATCAGGATGTCGCTTAGGAGGGGGGAGTGTGGCGGGAACCGATCAGCGTCGCCCTGGCAACAGAGGATCACCACCTGGAACTCGTCTGCTTGGGCCAATCGTTCACGGCCGGACCTGTATAAATGAAACACTCAAACACGGAAGTAATGAGCAATGTCTCCACGCTACGCTGATGTGTGACTTACCTGTCTTTGTTTCTAGATGATACGCCGTGAACGAGACGCCCGGGCCACAGAGGACCATTGGAGCACGATTCACCGCACCTAGGAAGGAAAAGGAGAAGGATCACACTCACGCTGAGCACCGTCACCGTCACCATCACCAGCACCGTACTATTATACTTATCTTTTGTGTTAATAAATCCACACCAATGTTCACCTTACAACGTTGTCTGTCGTGCTCTCTAGCGCCAGGTCTCACAATACACACACACACACACACACACACACATATGTATGTTTATATATATTTATATGGGCAACAGACAAAACAGGTTTAAGCATAAAAACAATAAATGTAATACTGCTCTAGATTGTTGCTATGTTAAATTGTCATAAAACTCATAAAAATAACATAATTATTCTAACTTGTACATTTTAATATGTACAAGTTAGAATGTGTATGTTGTTTGTATGGGTTTTATGAGTATTTATGAGTTTTTACATATCAAAAAACCTGTTTGAAAACTTAATGTATATTAATGCATAAAAGCTAACAGATGGTCCTTCTTACTATAAGTATACTGGAAATTATATAAACTTCTATTACTAACGCTAAGCACCGTTCTTCTAATAATCTAATGAGAGTTAATTGATACGTACAGTTTCTAGTAGCACTTTATTTTGCGGTCGTATGTAATTTTGGGGGGGAAAAAACCCTAATAAACCTTTCTGAAACCTCTTATCACTAACATAACTAGATAAGCTGAGCTCCGGTACCTGTATTGAGAAGGTTCAAACACAAGCTGAAAATAAACACCAATAAACATGCTCTACTTTACCCGAGTTCCTGGGTTTCTAACATCAGGCAAAAACAAAGGGAGGTTTTGAAACATCTGTCTACTGATGAGCCCTAGAAACCTTTGAAATCTTTTTTTTTTCATTGCTTGAATGCATACAGAGCAGGACGAAACCTGTCAAATGAAAGGGTGCGTCTTCAAAGTGATTGTAAGCTGGAAATGTTATTTAGAGGAACAAACTTTGGTGAATAAGAGTGAATAAACGCAGCCAGTGTGAAATAGAGCTAATGCACACAGGGCCGAGAGCAGAGACTTGTGTTTAATTAATGATGGAAACAGAGACTCCTACTTCTCAGACAGTTACACCGGCTGAGCCTAGGAGGGCAAGAGATGGTATTTTTAAACAAGCATTTGCTCTCTATAGGTCATCTAGCCGAGAAATCATTTGTTTCTTCTGCTGCTTTAGGCCTCGGATTATGTATTGCCTCAAAAAACTGATGAACAAACAATTCTGTCGCTTGGAACGTTATTATTTTGGAGCTTGCTACCTTTAAGTGCACTACCGTCAGAAACACTGTACCCAAGTAAACCAATATACACAAATTAGCCATGAGACTGAGAGTTGCAGAGAGTCAGAAGCGCAGCCCTCCTCAGAATCACTCGTATCAACAAATGGATAACAGCTCCCCCAGAGGCCAAACATTGATTCTGCCGTCCAGAGGAGCTGAGCATTTTGCACATCCTTCTCCTACAGAACAAGTCATAATAAAGAGTCAGTGAAGCGAAACATCCCCCAAAAGCAATAATGCATGCAGTCAAATATCTGGCGAGGAAACAACAGACGTTTGACTTAATCTGTCTGAACCCAGAGTTTTAGACACAAGACACAAGCATATTCAATATTTCAAACTGATTGGTTGCATGCTTGAGCACAAGACGTCTTGACATCAAAGATCAATGTGCTTAATAAATGAATAAGCCTGCAAATTACAACAGAAAGCTTTATGGAAATGAGATTATGGATCCATTTTAAGCTTTCGGATCTGAGACGTTTTGATTAGTGATGTGGCCTTTCTTGTGGCCTTAATGAAGGCTTCGTGTAGACGTTAGCGTATGCTGACAGTTCTTTAATTTATTAAAGTATAATTCCGGGATATATTAGAGGATTGTGCTTAAAGCTTTATGATCCAGTCTCACAGCGAATCTACACTGATGCTGTCGACAGGGAGCCGGTGGCAAATGGCACCACTCTTTCGGTCTGATACTGTCTGTTGGGTTTTATTTTGCATGAAGATCATACAATGGTAAAATCATGACAGTGCCTGATTTGTGCGACTTGATTTAGGTGATTTAATGCAGTGGTGTCGGTGCTTAACATGAGCTGTGAAGGTTACTCCAGAGAGCTGGATCTCAGTGTGTTTGCATTTTTGTTGCTCTATTAATGGTGTTTTAATTAGAGCATGATCGCGTTCCTCAAGCGGAGGAAAAAACATCCTGATGCACAGATAAAACCCTCAAGGCCCGCGTCTGTGACTTATTCAGTGTCATTGCGGAGGGGTAGACTGTGCCTGACAAGAGAAAAGAGACAGACTTGACAGAGATGAATAAACATAACATGCTGATTTAATGAAAAATGAGAGGTCTCAAAACAAGAGTCAGGAAGTCGAAAACCTTGTTTGATCCTTTAAGCCGATCTACGATGGTGAAGACGTTCTTTACGTTTTTGAAGACTGACATGCTTTCTTGAAATACACAACTTTATATAAAATCTCTCATTAAAAAATACCATTCATTTATTAATTTTCAGGCCTCATTTCTAGTAAATACTGAGTTTATACTGTGGTACTAAAGTACTAAATATTAAGTTGTCATTTAAATCAATCTAATGTAATATGTAACAATCTAACTGTACACACACATATGCATGTATATATACATGCATATGTGTGTGTGTACAGTTAGACACTTACTAATTACAATTGAAATAAATATAAAAAAAATTGCAATATTAACTGATATTGAGTCAATACTGCATTAAACAAAATAATTAATGCATGCTTCTTCATTTTATTTCCATTTGGACATAATTATATAAACCTCATTTGAAAAGAATGGAATAATAAATATTTTAATTAATAGTTAATTCTATAAATGTTTAATTCTTCTTGATTTTTTGAATGTAAGGGAAAATTAAATACTACCTGATAGTTGGTTGTTGGTTATAAAAATGTATAACAACTATACATTTTTGAGTTTTTCATTTTACAGTCAGAATCCCCTTCTTTTGTAAGGTCAGAAACCAATTGAATTATAAGGAAACTAAAAGTTATGCGTAAGTAGAAAAAGCCTGAAACATTTTATACAAAACTATGGCCCGGTTTCACAAACGGGGCTTAGCTTAAGCCAGGACTAGTCATTAGTTAAATGAAGATATTTAAGCAACTTTTACAAAAATGCTTTATAAGAAATATTACAGGTGTGCATCTTAACACAGAACAATGACACTGACATGTTTTAAGATATGTCAGAGCAAGATATTTTT
>JAUMHQ010000081.1:4499112-4509731 GCA_032361165.1 Enteromius paludinosus
ATTTGTTTGTTCACCATTTTCAAATAAATAGTCTTGCACATGGATCTGCACGCCTATGCCCATTGTGTGACAATACCCTACTACTTTATGGTACATGTATATATTACTTATTAGTAGTAATTAAATATAAATATGATGCACTGTATAGCTTTTAAATGTATCATTATTGATAATAGATTATATTTGATATTTTTAATAGTTTTACAATTACAATAGGTTACTATTGTAATATATTTGATTGTCTATTCTAACATATTAATTTGTGTCAAGTAAAGCTGAATATTCAGCATCATTACTCCAGCTGTCCGTGTCACACAATCCTTCTGAAATATGCTGAGTTTGATGCCCTCGATGCTCAAGAAAAATTGTATTATACACTTTTTCCTTCTTTATATTTGTACAGAAACTGTGATATACTACAGATTTGTATTACGAATCCAAATAGTTACATTTATAATGTTATTTTTATTAGTAGTTTAAATGAGTGCATTAACATATTATGACAGTCTATCATGTCATGTACTGTTATAAATTACTCATACAGTGACATAAGTTTTTGGTCATACCGCCTACCCAACCTAAAGGTTATTGACATGAACCAGCGGTCCAGAGATCATGGCTAATTGAAAGTGACAGATGCACTGTGAGGCTCGAGGAAACTGTGTCAACATGCAGAGGGAAAACCAGCAGCGCTTTCCCGAGATAAGATAATAGGACCTGGAGGGCTTTTCACTGACTGAGATATGCGACTAATAAAATGAAAATGGACAAGAATGTCTGCAGGATTTCTCGCAGCAGGAGCCTTAAGTAAAGATCTTAAAAGTGATGTTTCGCGGGCAGTTGCTTATGCTGTTGTTTATAATCCCTGCATTAAATGTATATTCTAATTAATGAAATCATTTATATCCGCTCATGCATTTGAAAAATCATCTGCAGTAGGTGCTATGTCATTTAAAATGTGTTCTTAGTTTTACAGTGCTGGTAATATATTTAAATATATTGTGAGATGTGAAAGAACTTAAAAGTCTTATAATGGCTATGAGAGAGTCTGTGAGTCACAGTCTGTGCCTTTCAGTAGATTTGATTGTGTTTCTCTAGACACGCCACATTGTAGTATGCTGATTGAAGTGCATAATATTTGTGAGTATAGCCTACTCCTAAATGCTACTTTTAGCAGATGCATGCAAATAAAATGCACAGTCTTTCTTTCGCTCGGAAATGGAACGACAATATTGATGACTCATTTTGGACATATTAAAATGCTTGACCATCGATATTCTGTAGAATGCTACAGAGTTATAAATTAAACCCGCCACTGACCTGAAGCTTCAACAGTCAGCAGACAGTAGCTCAGAGATACAAACTTCTAAACAAATAATTAGACAGCTTGCCATTCAGACACATCAACTCTTCCCTGATGATGACCACAGGCCTCTTCATCAGAACCGTCACTCTCAGTTAATGCCAAAAATATGTACTGTGTGACCTTATTTCAAAACGGCATTACCTTATATAATTCTTAATCTTTATTGTTTCCATCAAAAAGAGATCTTTTAGTTTACTCGACATTATGCAGTCTTTTATGAGTAAATCTTTATTTAATTATTTTATTTTTTTATTGGTTTGCAACTTGCATGTTCTTTGTGACTGTGTTTGAAGACATCTTGACCTTGTCAGGATGCTGTAAGTGTGTCTATTCTTGTTTGGTAGCTTTGTCTTGCTTGTTTTGAATAAGCTCGTTATATGAAAAAGAAAAATTAAGAAGAACCTAGAGTTTTCTGACTCAGATCCTTGACTGTGAATCAGACTTCTTGTATTCTGAGACCGGACCAGATCATGGCATGTCTGACAATAAATGCATGTCTCCATGCCCACATACAGTACATGGTAAATGTAATGTAAATTGAGTGAAGGGGAAAGGGGTTGATATAAAAGGTTCAAGTTAAATGAATTATGTGCTGTTAACTCTTAGGTTACTAGACTAGATAGTCTTTTTGTTGTAGATGAAAACAGTGATTCTCAACCTTGTTCATTGACCAGATTACACAGAAACACTAATCTAACCCTTATGCACAGGTGTTAGTGACTCCTCAAAGTGCATTATTTTATTTTATTTTGTTTTGCTTTATATTGCCATAAAAATTGTATGTAACTTCGCCAGTGGTCAGGGATACAAAAATGTGTCCCTTTTTCTGAAATTGTGCCTTTACATACATGTGACTATTAGATAAGCACTTTGGTAGGCCTAAACATTGAAAAATAAAGCCCATTGTGTAAATGTATAAATCTTTTTTATGGCTTACAAATTCTGTTTAGAAATCAGATTAGTGTGTTTTGATATTTATTTATCTGTTAAGTTTTTGACACCCGACTAAGATTTAGCGCACCATTATTGTTGTGTATTTTTTCATAAATGCATCTATAACATCCTTTACAAATGATTTAACAAAGATTACTGAAATATGAAGAGAGGAAACAGATATAATTAAGCAAGCTTCCAAAAAAAAAACAAAAAACGTAGCTGATCGGAACTTTCTTTGTTTTAACGAAAATAAGACTGAGATTGTAATGTTTGGTCGTCCTGGGGATCTGAGTTCTTGTGTAGATGCACTTGATGATTTAGGATTGTATATTCGTCCATTTACCAGAAATCTTGTGTGATTTTTGATGGTGCTTCAGAATGCAGCAGCTCGGCTCTTAACTGGGACTAGAAAGCATGAGCACATTACCCCGGTCTTAGCTTCACTACATTGGCTTCCTGTCCATTTCAGGATTTTGTTATTTGTTTTTAAGATTTTAAATGGGTTGACACCCGTTTATTTATCAGAGCTTTTACATGTCCACACTCTTGTTAAAGCACTGAGGTTGTCTAATCTGGCTTCCGAGAGACAGATTAAAAAATAAAGATGACCGAGCTTTTTTTTTGTGTTGGCACCGAAGTTGTGGAATGGTTTACCTGTTCACATAAGGACTGCTCAGAGAGTTGAAATTTTTAAGTCATTGCTTAAGACACACTTATATTGTTTGGCTTTTATTCTAAACTGAGTTGAGATATTGAGACATTTTGACAATTTAAGTGTATTGCTTGTGTGTGACTTTCTCTTTTGACGTTGTGAAGCATCTTGGTCAACCATGGATGTTTTTTAAATGTGCTGTATAAATAAACTGAACTGAACTAAAACTTCCAGTGCTCCCTATGAGCACATTTTATATGATTATTTTAGAGTAAGGCTTTAAAGTAGAGAATAAGGAGGATTTTTGACTTGGAAAGTAGGCTAACTTTTAAGCAAACATCTGAACTGCAAACCCTAAGTATAAGAGGCACTTTAAGGTCTAAACTAACCTCTCTGACCATTCACATGGGAAACTGCATTGAAAAGTCACTCCATCTTCTGTCGCAAACAGTTATTTTCAGGCAGAAGATGCCACGGAGGGGAGGTGAACCTGGTCGCTTGCCCAGAAGCGCAGTTCACTTTCTGACCTAATGATATTTGGCTCAGAACTGGTACATCTGCAGTATCGGAGTCTCGTGGCTTCAGCATATGTTGGCTTATTGTATGGAAAATCCCTGTTTAGGGTTTGTTGATTTATGTTGGCTGATAAAAAAATGATACAACTTTTTAGAATTAACATGCATTTCCATCCAAAACTGAATCCGTAATTTGTCCATAAAAAGGTGGATGGAACATTTATTTTAAAATATGCAATGCCGTAAAAGCACTTGGTTAAATCAAGGTGAACGCTGTTCGCATCACATTTTACTTATATAATAAAGTGATTTGAGTGAAACAGCATATTTAATGAGAAAAATGTAGGGCAGGCCTTAATTGTATTTGTCAAGAATTGATTGGATTGTGAAAAATGGCATACCAGAATGAAGTCAGGTGGTTTGAAGGGAGGGATTAAACTGAGGGATTTAGAATCATTCAAACAGTAGGTCAGAGTTTTTTCTGATTGGCAGCTAACCTCTGATTGTAGATGCCATAATTACAGCACTATCCAGCAAAGAAAAACAGTGATTCTCAACCTGGTTTGTGGACCAGAATTGAGAAACCTGAGAGCTACCTGAAAGGCATGATTTATTGCTATTGCTTTTATATTGCGCCCAAAATTGGGTGTCACTTCGCATGTAATCAGAAATACAAAAAAAAAAAGGCTTTTTCTCAGTTGATGACCTTTTAGAAGTAACCTATTGCAAATACATGCCTCTACCCACATTTCTGCAAAACTAAAAAAAATACCTATTATGTAACAAATCATTTGCCAGTTGAAATGATGTAGATGTAGTCAAGTTTGCAGTTTGTACAACTTGTATTCCTTATCAAACTAATTATAATTTACAGGGCAAGCGTGTCAATAACGAAAGCCTCATTTTTACTAAATCTCTTGCATTATTTTATGACCTAAAATAATATTATCATGCTGCAAGATTTGAAAACTGGTGTGTATTATCAGTCTCGCAGACACATTGTGAGTAGCACATGTTTCCATGATAGCTGATTGACAGGGGTTAACCCTGATCATAAGCCTAAAACAAATATTTCCTTAAAAATTATCCCACAAATCTGATTGGTTGATTGGAATGTTTTTCCAGGATCAAGAAGAATGTTGAGCCTGGAACATCTTGTACTTGTTGAAGTCATGCTCACCGTAAGGGTACAGTAGACATTTCACAAATGGCTCTTTATTTTTATTTTTTTAATACTGAGTGATCGATCTCATGGAATTCATGTCTTAGGTGACTGACTCAAAAATGTTTCCATGAATCAAAGTTGTCAACTTCATGGTTGCGTACTTTGGGTTGAATAGGGGAACACTAACTTTTTACACTAAGTTTTTAACACTAACTCTACCTGGTCTCATGGAATAAACACACCTGGGTGCACTTTTTAGTGAGTAACGAAATACATACCAACAATTTGTTATCACTGCAGTTTTAAAAAGAAACGAACACTAGAGGCAGTAAAATTCTGACACCTTTTATTTCTTTTTCATGGTAATTTACAGAGTTTCGATTAATAAAGCATAATTGAAAGATTTACTTGTTGCATATCATGTTATGACTTAAAAAATTTGAAAACCGATGCTTTTGAATGTTAGCATCACACATCTATGGGCTTTCATAGATGGTTGATTTGTTCGGTAGCTAATGGAATACGGATATGTACTTGAGACAAAACAGAGCATTGAGAGCATTTTTACATCAGTTTTGCATTTGTTGACACAGGTATAGGTTTAGCGTTGAATTTGATGTTGGGCTTATTGCAAAGATTATGATAATATGATTGCCAGTGGACATTTAACTTCGAAACTGTGGTTAGGGCTGTGCAATTAATCGAATTTCGATTTTGATTTTGGGTCTCAGCGATCACAGAAATGGTGTAATCGAAAAAACGCTTATTAATTTTTTTTTTTGTTAATTGACCTGCGTTCTGACGCTCGCCCTTTCAGAATCCCACGCTCTCTCTCTCTATACTGTAAGCGAAGAAGTTGCTTATGTGGTATCTGATCGCATTTAAAAATCAGCGCAAGTGAAGATCACAGAAAAAGAGCAGCCACAGAAGTCTTTGGTCAACAAAAAAGGTAGAAGCAATATAGTTTGGATTCGAAGAAGCGGACGTGGATCAAAAACATATTAGGTGCATGATTGTGTCTGCACCAGTTGGTAACACCACAAATCTTTTTAACCATTTAATATTCAAACACAGATCGACATATGACCAACTAATAAAGAAACATAAAGAACAACGAACAACCCCCACAACATCCTCCACAACACAGTCATCCATTAAAGCTGTTCAGTGCAACTCTGTATCCATCCAGCCGTTGCATGCTCTTTAGGCAAAGACATGTGCCCTATTAGCACGTTTGAGAACGAAGGATTCTTGAAAATGATAAATACTCTGGACACTGACCGGAATTTTATTGTTAATTATGTTTAAAATGTAGAATGTTGTAAAATGTTGTTTTAAATGTTTTAGTTTGTTAAGGCACATACGTGAGTAAATTTATTTTGGACTTATTTATTTATTATTTTATTTAATATTAATATTTAACATTTTTCCAAAATCATGTAATCATGTAAAATAATCGTGATTTCAATCATGACCAAAATAATCGTGATTATGATTTTTTTCCATAATCGAGCAGCCCTAACTGTGGTTAAATGTGCAGTTAAGTACACACAAAGGGTGTTGCACAAAAAGTGCACAAAAGTACATATGTTTTATGTGAGCTGGTTGGTTATAGACTAACTTTTTTGGAATGACATATACAGAAGGTAAAAAGGGTCAAGTTTACACTCCCACCATTAACTTCAATGCAGAAAATTCTCAATACTCAGCTGCATTTGAGGAAACGTGTCTCACCGACATGACTGATTCAACCAATTTTCCCCTTACCATAGTGGCATTCAGGTTACCATGCTCCCATTACGCATATCATTCACAAATAGCCTCAGGCTGTGCAGGGTTACAACACCAGGAAGAACATGAACAGAAGATATTCACAAGATACTTCAGATTTAATTGTATCTTTTTTCAGTTGAGCAATGTCATGAAGGGCAGGAAGATTCAGATTGATCCTAAAGAAGAAACTTTGAAAAAAGTGTATAAAAGCTCACTGATGTATTGTATCGAGATCTACTCCATCTGCTTTGCCTGGATCGGGTTAGTCTTGCACTCCAATTCACAGCACGATGGGAAAAATGAATAGCCTACTCTTGGTATGATTTTAAATGATTTGCCACTTGGCGGCACCTTAAAGCGACTCCGGGTAATAATGCAGAGGTTTAGCTATTTGACTGTTGGCCCAAGTAATTTGGTTTGCATAAAATATTAAAAGCACATTTGCAAAATGCGATGTGAACACGTCTCCCTTGTTTTGCATTTAAAGTGAAACTCTTCAACCTCAACAGATGCGGACCTAATTGAAGCCCTTTGTTTACGAAGGCCTCCAAGTCTAATCAGTTTTAATTATTCTTAACTGGTCATATTGGGAGATGTCAGCATGGGGTCCGTTACAGCGCAGAGCCAGTCATCTGTTCCATGGTAAACAGTTCAGCTTTAAACCACAGCCCTGCATTAAAGGGAAGCACAAAAAGCTTTCTTTGAACACCTGGAATGGGAGCAAATTTTGGATCCCAGATAAATCTGAGATTAGGTGTAGATTTAGAAGAGTGAGCTGACGAGTAGTGTCTGGAGGGCGGAGAGATAAGAGAGCTTAGAGACACTTTCAATGAGGGACTAAAGAGATCACTATCGCAGGAAAGAATGTATCACTGCTGGATTGTAAACTCTAGTGGTAGGGCTATTTTTTTTCTTCAGCAATACAGGTTTTGTGTTGATGGGGCGGTTTGAGGTGAGAAAGGAAACAATTGAGAGGAGAATGGGATTGGGAAAGGTCCACAAATCAGGACACAAACTCTGTTGTCATTGTGGCATATATTGGTTTGTGGAAAGGTTATGGCTCCAAATTTAATGTAACCAGTAGCTCAAAATGCCTTTGAACATGTTTGGAAAACTCACAGGCTACTAGCCAGAGAGGTGCATTTTATTTAAATACATTTATGCATTTGGTACAGTTAGGGTTAGGTTTAGGGTTTGATAGAGTTATAGTTGGTTGTTGGTTGTAGAGGTAGAGTTGATGTGTTTCATCCAAAGTTAATTACATTTATTCAAGTTATACAGTAAATTTCATCAGTTCTTGCTTTTCCTGGTTTTTATTTATCCAATATTTATCCAAGAGAGTCCATATCATGATTTTAAAAACTAGCTACAATAATAATTTTAAAAATGACTTTATGAATAATGGTTTCTCTAAACTATTCTATCATAATTCATCCTGATAAATATGTCCGGATAGAACAGAATACGAAAACAGAATAAGTGCATTTGTTTCCTACATTTCAAACTATACACCTTTTCCCTCAACCTCTTAAGGTGCTGTTTTATTACTACCGTTGTATGCATATGATGAGTATTCCAATAATGATAAACATTATATTAATTAATGGAAACCATAAATCTTATCTATATTTGCCAGCTCTAGTTAACACATAGTTTAATTTTATTCCTGCAGTGTAATTTTGTCCCATATTCATCCATGATTCTTGGCTTCCGCCAAACACGATTGCTCACTTCAAATTTTGGCGTAAGCGCAGTGTTTGGGTGAGGATACCGGTGCTGTGCTGTCACATGTATGCAATGGCAGGGATGATAATAGTGCTTGCGGACCCTCCGGCTGTGAAAGGGCTCCTCCACTTTCTCTCGCTCTGTCTTGATTTCATGTGACATAGAAGCAACCTTATCTGGACAGGCTGTGTTAAAGAGTCTAACGCTTTGATGTGTTATTTTTGAACGGTCTAACAAGCGCGTGGCAGGTGCGGATCTGAAAGCTGGAGGGACAGTAATGAGAGGCTCTCCAGTGCAGGGGGAAGTCAAATAGCAGGCGGTGAGGTGGGGCAGGGCTAGATCTCTGTCAGAGAGATGTAAGGAAAGACAAAGACACTGATGTTCGGAAAGTGAATATTTATGCCTGCTGTTTTCCAGACTTAACGTTAAGGCAACGTGAAACACTCGCAACCCCTTTTTTTTCAGTGAGATGTAGAGACTTTTTTATTCATCACAAATTTATTGGATCAGTGTTGTTTTTAGATGTCAAGACCAAACATTGAATACCCCATAGTATTAATTTATCTAGCTTAATGGTAATTTTTACAAATGCTTTCAATACATTTTATTTTGTATAAAGTTCCTTTAGTAAATATATAATGAACAAACATGAATTCATATTTAACAATAGCGTATTTATAAGTGATGTAAAAAGTTTTTTTTTTTCATGATACCTAATATATTAACCAAAGTTAACAAAAAATGTGGTAGTTATGCATTGGCTTATCGAATGCCGAGAAAATGTTTTAACATCTCAGCTTTGAACAAAAGCTCTTTTTTTTCCTCTCAAGGAGAAAGATTTGAAGATATTTTTGGAATTAATGATGACAGCTTTCACCATGATGGCGTGAAGGCTTTGTAATCTCTTGATAATTCGGTAGGTCTCACGAGAAATTTACTGATTGAAGGAGCTGTTTCTTCAAAGCTCTGAACAGAAGCTCACAACAGCACGCATTGGGCTAATAGCTCTATTTGTGGGTAAATAGCAGTTTTGTCAAAAACAGTATAGGAATACAAAAGTACATAACTTTTCCCCTGAGATTTGCAACAATGGAAACAGATTTCCTCAGGCTGTGTGTGTTACACACACTTGTGTCCCAGAAAATGGGCCCTACATTGAGATTCAAGTTATTCCTGTCACATGCATTTGGGCTAATGGTTGGAACGTTTGTGTTGTTTGGAAAAAAAATAGGTTCGAACTGACAAAAATTGTTAGTGTAATACTTTTTGACCTCTCACACCATTTCTGGAACCTGAAATAATTTATGGTCATGTACAAATTGTACAAATCTCACGTACTGAATTCAAATTGCTACATTTACATTTTCTTAAAATAAAGTTTAAGATATTGCTTGTTAGAAAACACTCACAGATGGTTTCTAGATGGCCCAAAAATAATAATTATCTGAACCACCCTGTTTTGGATGAACAACTAGACCAACTTGGTCCAATCACAACCAGCTACCATGTTCCACAGTTAAAAGGTTTCCGAACTCAGTTAGAAACTATGCACTTTGTTCTACAACAGCAGCATGTTCTATCTCCTGGTCTTAGCCAAAGCAGAAGTTCATGTTTGATCTTTAGAAGGTTCTTGGAAAGGTTTTAGACGCTATAACATTCATTGTGTTGATTAATGATTGTTTAACCAAGGGCCATGTCAGTCTTAGCCGGTCTTGGTAAAGGATAGCATTAAGTTAAAGTGTCAGTTTTTGGTAAAGGATAGCATTAAGTTAAAGTGTCAGTTTTTTAGCATCTGACTTCCCTTTAGTCGGCACTAGCTATTCATTTGTCGGTTTTAACAAGAAGAGCAGTCTCAGCTGAAGCACAAAGTGCCCTACAAAATGTTCAGTCCAGATATGTAATAGATCAAGCCTGTCTGGGAAGTAATTTTGCTTATCTAGTCTGTTTTGGGATTTTCATGGCCGTTCGATCATGCCAGTGAGCTCTGAGTTGCATTAGCTGAAACAGAGCAATTCCAGCCAAACAGACGTGACATTTTCAGAGAAAATGTGAAATGTAACTTCTCAGAGAAAGTACTAATTAACAGTGTATCGAACCACTTGTGAGCAGGATCCTAAACCCCTGCAAAAAAGGTCTAGCCATCAAGAAAATATCAATGCAGACTTGTTTATTTATTTATTGAGTATAAATAGTAGGGATGCTCATTTTCGACAACCAACGCTCGTTAACCGATTAACTGACAACATTATTTTAAGTGAGAATTGAATTCAAAGGATTAGCGCCTGTGACCCGTTAACAATAATAATATTAATATCAAAGATGGCAACGTCCACAAAACTAAGGCCCAATCCCAAAACTACATCTTACCCCTACACTTTCCCCTACCCCTCCATTTGGCGCATTCACGTGGAGGGCTAGGGGTGTCTCAATTCTCCTTTGGTTGGAGGGGTAGGGTTAAGGGGAAGGGCTAGATAGCCCTTGAAACAA
>JAUMHQ010000081.1:4540954-4560708 GCA_032361165.1 Enteromius paludinosus
AAGGTCTTCAGGATCACTAGAAACTTACAAGCAGGTGTGATTTGGAGCTGGTTGGAGCTAAACTCTGCAGAGCTGTGACCCTCCAGGAATTGAGTTTGAGACCACTGTTCTAAGTTAATTTGTAGATCTGCATCGTTATGGATTTTTATGAGAGAAAGACAAGTAGCTGTAGTTGCTGCTAGGGCTGGGCGATATGGACCAAAAAATATATCTCAAAATATTTTGCTATATCTCGATATACAATATATATCTCAATATCTTTACAGGATAAATAACCCCCAAAAAACTAGTGCAAAAACAAGTCTTTTTTAATTGAAATTTTGGAGGTTGGCAGTTCAATGATACTGTACATTCATAATTCACATTCAATAATACAATAAAGCACACCTCGCTTTTTAAGAATGATGAGCTTTGTACAAATGGACCTGTTTCAAGAGGTGGGGCTTAGAGGAGAAACCAAAATGTACACTTTGTGGAAAATGAGTTTTTTGCCCTTTAAACTGCATAAACACATTTAAACACGTTTCAAAACTGTGACTCTGAAGGCTGTTGTAATCTGTTTACTTTGGCATTGCTAATGTGTTGTATGGCAGTTTGTCTTATCTCCCAATTCATGTAATTCTTCCCCATGAGTGTCGAAGCATCCCGAGAGAGTCCAACCATGTGCTTAAACTCAACAAACTCGCATTACTGACAGAAAGCTTACCGATAACACTCGTCTACTGCAGACAGATGATGCATGATGGTTATTACAAGATTGCATCAGATTTGAACATAATTAAAAACATGTTCACCCAGAGGGAATCGGTCTGCAATTATTTTTACATTTGTACAGAAATAAGGAATAATAGAAATGCTCTGACAGTCATGTTTAAATTTGACTTACTCTTCAGGAAAAGTGTAATGGGATGTAATAGAGGCATTTATCTACTAAACACATCATGCCCATGTCACAATCCACAATCCTCCATTGTTAACCTCCAAACACAGTTGTTCCAAAAATGGATTAGGACACTAAATGGAAGCATCACAGCATTTATCAAACAAGGTGTCATGCATTGAAAAGCACACTGCTGTGATACTTTGATCAAATGCGATGCCATTTACACAGAAATGTACAAATATTTTTTTGAGGCCACTGTAGTTATATCCAAGCATATATGTGATTTACGTAAAGTGCATTGATCACTGCTGGATTACACATTTGAGCTCGTTCAAATGTAACGAAATTACATAACTTAGTGATGGTTTCACAAGTGTGTTTGTGATGGAATCCTAACAGCTACTGCGTTTGTTCATTTATTCATGGCCTTTTTGGCCACTCTTTATTGATAGGATTGTGGAGAGAAGAGGGAGGAATGGAATCTGGAAATATTGCAAAATTGATTTCAACTCACATCACCCACATGAATGCCATGGTTTAGTGCACCGAAGCACATGCGCAAGCTCCACTGCAGCACCATACCACAGCTAATAGCAGGGACTACCATATTCACATAACATTTGTAATGAGAACAATATCATTATAAAACACTGTGCATTTTTAGAGTTTAGTTTTTGTGTTTCTGCACTTTGTTGGGGGAAGAACATGTCCACAGAGCTGTGCAGACATGTTCATACATTCGTGGCATTTTGTGCAGATAGCCTGTAAGTCATAGTATTAATGTTATGTTGTATACATTACAAGCATATTCTATATGAAAAAAAAAAGAGTTCTCCCACAGGTTTGGAACGACATGAGGGTAAGTAAATAATGACAGAATTTTCCTTTTTTAGGTACTTACCCTTTGATAATTACTATCATATAGGATACATCATGTTATAATGAGAGCACGATTGTAAAAAAAATATACAGTATATATATTGTGAATGTTGAGTTTTGCTGACGTTCAATCAAGTCTTTTAATAAAACAAAAACAAAACAAAATGATTGACCTTGTTTGTATTTGCAAGGCTTCCATTACACATTTTTCTTGTGTGTTAATGTTCAGTAATTAACAGTAATTATGACTTTCAAATGTCTGACTTGACTCTTGTTAATGTATTTTGCCCTGCACCCAAATATTTGATTCGACTATCAGACTATCAGTCGGCAAGATTCGAAAATTCTAATGCAACTATAAAAATCCTTAGTCAGGTACACCCAATTATTACATTCTAATAATACTGTAAAATGCAAAATCAGGTAATCAAAATGTTACTATAAAATGTATTATGAAACACTATTGCATCAAGTTTCAATTTCGTACAGGTCGCTGCAAATTTAAACGGGTACTACTGGTTTCAGTGCGGAGCTTGGCTCTGTGTTCATTTACACGCATACAAGCCACGACAACAATGTCTCAAAACGGTTAATTTCACAGTAAATGAACCAAACCGTTCTCAGACACTGAAACATTGCATCATGAAGTACACATGTAAATGGCGCACTTGACTGCGATTCAGCAGTGCGTATTTTAATTAAATCACGGCCTGTGCTATTTGACAATCCCACAAAGCCACATCCTGATAAGGATTTCAATATATCATGCAGTCTAATTTTCACGGGTGTGAGTGTTTGTAATTAGTCTCCTGTCAGTCTTGCAGCACTAATCGGTACTTGTTGATACTGCAGTGCAGGTACATTGGACATTAGGTGCATAAAACCAAAGTTTCGCAGTTTGGTGGTTCTCTCCCAATCAATGAAATGCTGTTTAGAAGCAACGTGCACCTGGGAGATACAGGCTAGCTGTTGTTCTGCTATTTTCAGGTGAATGTTTGCATACACCGAGTTCTCCACTGGGTGTAAGTGAGCTGGCACATTCAATAGAAGACCAAAGCATGTTTCCCTTTCATTCCATCTGAATCCAGCCATTTCCTCCGCCGCGCACTCACATAGTTTCTTTCGAGAGACCAGAGCGGTTCAATCCCGGATGGTTCTCTTTGAATTCACCTCACACACTTCTATTTTCAGGGCCCACCTATGTTCAGCTCCTCTAAATGGCTTTGGAAGGTTCGAAAATAAAAACATCAATATGTGTGGGTCACAAAGTCAGCTTTATTTTTTAGCAGATAAACCGTGGCGCCATTGCGTTTTCAGCGGATTTTCATTATTGATAGCTTGGCTTTAGATGGTAATTGTTATGGTTATGGAATATAATTGCTGTAATGATGATGATGATGATGATGACATTAAGAACTGTGATGAATGGGCAAAAGCCCGCAGACAAACGTCATGCTCCGTAATGATGTTTAACACTAATGAATCTGCTGGTGTGACACCTAGGCCGCGTATCACTGGTTCTAGCGAGTGTGACACTGCAATCTCCCGTTCCTTCCTCTGATGATAAGTAGAAGTCATTAGGTTGTCATCAAAGGGGAAGGACATTCTCCAGTCATCCTTCCTCTGCTGATACTTAATTGTGTCTATTTTTGGCTGCTGGTTGACAGTGAGGACATTTATGTCGTTTACTGCCGCCGTACCAAACTGCCGTTGCGCTTAACAAAACATTTAAGGTAAGTGCTGCACTGATTACTCAGTGCATTTGCGGCATAAATGACTTTGATGATTATGGATTTGTGAGATTGGAGTTTCTACTTGAACGCTTTTGCGAAACAGATCTGTTTCTGAAAATTCAAACTCTGAATTGCATTCGATAAGGCACTTTTGAAGTGGAGTATATTAATGAGGCAAATTGCAATGTTGCCTGGCAACCACAAACAAGTCGTAGTTAGACTAATTAAGTAAATTACTTGGCAGAGGAATTGTTTATTCCAATTATTAATATTAATAAGAGCTGAAGCTAGTTACAGTTTTGACAATCGATTACTTTGATTTCGTATTTCATTTAATCAAGTACATTTTTCTGCATGTTATTGAAAAAAAAAAAAAAAACTCATTATTTCACTTCTTTCCAAATTTAGTTTTTTAAACAATACCGAATGAAGGCTATATGAACTACTACAAATGTTTGAACACAGGACATACATTATGCATATACTGTACTATTCTGTATGTGCATGTACCAGTAACCAAACAGAACAGTTGGAGTAAGATGGTATACAAATGATCTATTATAAATAAATTAAGAAATAAAAAATATTAATGAGTAAATTTGAAAAAAAAAAAAAACAGCATTTTTTGTAAAACTGTTGGGATGGTTTTTTTTTCTGTTGAATCCCTTCACTTTTGGTTCCTTTATTTTTAAGAGTGTAAATATGCATAATGGTGTTGTTTTTCGTACTGGATATAATGTATGTTGATTTCTTTTTAATTTTAAAGAAATGAAATGTAGAGATGATTACACATTGCGTTGAGAAAAAGGTTTATATATATACATATGTATATACAGTAAATATAAATTAACTGTTTGTTACAATTATATGCTATGCATGATGGTATGGATTTTATATACTTTTACAAAAGTAATGGGAAAGAAAAGAAAAAAAAAATGTAGTGAAGCCTTGTTTAATGGTGTTTGTCATTGGGCACTGTAGTTTCTCTAGCTCAGGGAGTTGCACGGCTCCAAAGGCATCCACACCGACTTCATAAAAATGTGTCATGAAGAAGAGTTTACTTTTTTCACCTGGGATTTTAATGCTAGATGTTTGCAACCGAACTCCTCATAAGGGAATTTTGCTAGGTGTTCCATAACGGGAAGCAGGGTGTTTAAAGATTAGATATCAAGCCACTTTGGGCCAAATGATACATGTGTGGCCCCAAGGATTGCTTTTTATCTCCTGTGTTATGTCATTGTGTGCTTACTGTGGGCGGCATTAGTCATAACAATCGAGTTCCTACTGTATTTGGGTTATAAGGGAGATTACAGGGAAAGAGATGTATGTTTGCTGTGTACACATGCACTGCAGAGTTTTGGGAGTTACAACCCCTTTTATTTGCCGAAGTGAATTGTCCCCAAGTTATCGTTCAGTGTGTGTACAAGTAGACATTTCTTTGAGACCGTAGCGGTTTCTCACTGCTATAGATGAAGATGGCATACAGGCCCGGATTGGCTAATCTGGAGGACCGAGAGAATTCCCGGTGGGCCACTTCGTTTTTGGCTGCGTCGAGGGCCGATGTCCCTATAAGTTAGCTGCCTGCGGTCAGAATAAAAAAGAAAGAAAGAAAGAAAGCTCTAGAAACTCACGCGGCCAAATGACCAAATGAGTAAATTTTTCGTTAAAACCAGCTGCAGCGAGAGTACAACAACACATGAAGACAATGAAACGGCCGGTAAGCTAACGTTAAGCTAGTTAGGAGCGGTGCAAAACAACGATTTCTGCAAACCACCTTTTATGTTTGTGTATCAAACTTTTTCTTGTACTGTTGCATCTCAGTGGGACAGACTAAAGATGTCCCCTCTGGAGGGTTACATTGTCAGGACAGCTAGTGAAATGCCACAAGGAAGTGATGTTGATTGATCCTTCGGGCTTTATTAATGTTTTAGGGTTGGTCATGTTTCCTTGAAGCCGCACTTATGCAGAGGAAAAAAAAGATGAAGTCATCATTAAAAAGTAATACTGTGTCTTGCAGAATAGAGTGCAATACTTGTTTTATAAGTTATAAAGCAGCTGTTTCCTTGAAAAAGACTCAATAGTCTCATTAGAAAGTTTAATACATTTTATTTTAATCTTTATTTTATACATATAGCTTAATATATATTTGTATTTATTAGTTTTTTTTTTTCAAGGTTTAGATAAAATAAAGAAAATAAATTCTGATACTGTTAAACATTACATTGTGTTAACTGTTCAAATAAATCTTCACTGTGAAGCAACACTTGGGCTACTGTATTTGCACTGAATTGGAAATGACATAATCTTGATATAGTCAGTCGTGAACTAAAGGAGTACCACTCCGGCCCTGATGGCATAGATTTAACCCTATTTTTTGACCAAATTATGATTGGTTTTATGATACAGTGGTTGGATTTTACTGTGCATTGCTTTATTTATACACATGCTGCTTTTAAATAAATGAATAAATATATACACGTACACATAAATACTCCAAAGTTCTATTTGGATTATAAATAGAGAATATAATGCACTAGTGCTACAGCCAGAATTTTTTATAAGTGAATTAAATCACATCATGCAGTTCTGTTAGTCCTGTACATTACTGAACTCTATCCACCTTTTTCTTGATGTAAAAATGGGCATGGCCATTTGTAAATGCTATGGGTCTAGCTTCCAGTCTAATCCATGTCCAGATATTTTTAGCTTAGTTTGCTTTGCTGCTTAAAAATTAAAAATGGTTATGTTATATTCCCTGTAAATATATATATTATTTATTTTTACATAAAGAGCCCACAAAAAGGGTCAAAGGTAGACTTTTTTATAGTATTATTAACTTATATAATAAAGATAGCTTTTATAAGTTTTGCAAATGACAGCCAGGATCACTTGTATCAAGCAGCTGTATCATGTTTTCTTGTATAATGAAGGTCCCCTCACTGCTCCAGCACCATAGGAGACACTCCAGGAATGGTTTTCAAATAAAGGATTCTAAATGAGGGCAGTGCTCTATTCTCCACCGCCATCACTCCTTCCTGTAGTGATCATAACTACCCCACACCCAGAGCAGTTGATATCTATCATTCACACACCTACCCTGTTTTCCCGCTACCAGTAATGCAGGAAATTACTGAGCCATTCTATCACTCCTAGCAATGGAGCCTGTATTGATCCCCCCCCCCCAAAAAAATGCTTTAATCTTCTTTATCCATAGATCTCATCCAGTAAGAGATAGGATTTGGAGGTAGTTATTAAGGTTTGTCTAAATTTACAGTTACGTCTGTTGAGAGGTTTTTTTTTTTTTTTTTTTTTTTACCAATGAACAGGTTTTTTTATAAATAATTATGCATGTTCATTTATGGTGACTGGTGTGGGCAGAATGAGGAGAATAGTCACTGTTATCTTCTTTTGATCTTTGAAAGCATATTTATTTAACTTTAGGGATAAAATAAGGCATCTTGAAGACAGCTACTGATGTTTAGAGAAAAAAAAGTGACAGGGTGAAATATTGTGTTTGTGCATTTTTTGGAACTATATAAAAGTTTTAGATTACATTCATAAACATACCCTGTCATTCATTATAGCTGCATTAATATGTCCATGGAATGAATTTTAACAGGCACATTTGAACTGACTTCAGTTGTCCACCTTAAAGATGCCCTGGAAAAATGTTGGACTTGATATTTGGTATGGTTAAAATATAGTATATTGTGCAAAATATGAAGACGGGAAATAAAACAATGAGAAAAGAACTGACAGATATGGATACATGTCACATTCAGGGACACACAGAGCAACATCTCCCATCTTCTTGACTATTTATAGATGGCTTGTCACATCTTTGTGCTGTGTGTGCCCTTAAAGCTCCAGTCTGCCATCTCCTTTTCCACCCATAAGTCTCTTTTTCCCACTTGTCTTGTTTTTTAGCCTTTTTCTAGCCTTAAAGCTGCACAATGTACTTTTTGGACACTAATAAAAAACTTCTCTTAGCTATTCTTAGGTTTAATTCCCCAAATAATAGTCTAAATACTGTACTCTCTGCAGGTATCAAAACATTTAGTTTATTTAAGTGTCCTGACCAATATCACACTGGTTCCTTGTTTTTTCCTCTGGATTTTGGATTATTTTAAAATACAGTCGCTGAAGTGCTCTGCACCACAGTCACATGACTTCAACGGCACTATTACACAGCTTCTCACGACTCTTTCCAGCTTTTATTTCAAATCTACACGTTTTTTATAAAGCATTTTAGAAAGAGAGAGAGATTAGAGTTTAATAGTTGATTTAATATAAGATTTCAAAATAAATCTACAGGTAATTTTTGTAATCGCTGGTCTACATACAATATGTGTTTTCTGCTTCTGTTTTCTGCTTATATTTATTATATTGTTAATATTGTATTTTATATGTCTGAGAAGCTGATATTGCAATTCATTTCAGGTGTGATATTTTCCTGAAAGATATATACATACTGTTAGAGAATAAAAAAATAATATTTAATAATATTTAATATTTGTTAGCTTGTTTCATCAGTAAATACATACTGGGGTGGGTTTCCCAAAACCAACCATGGTTGCAAGTTCCTTCGTTACCAATAGAGTTCAATGGAACTAATGATCATAGTTAGCTAACAATGCTTTTGGGAAACGTACCCCTGTTTGACTAGGTTAATGTAACTATGCTGGCTCACCAGCTTGACCAACACTAACCACTATGGACCAGGCTATGCTGAAAGATGAAAATTTCAGCATGGCCATGATACGTTTTGTGCCATTTTTTTTTATCAATTTCCTATTTGCAGCTGTTTGATAAAGCATCCATTTTGCTTCTAAAGCTACAGTAGCATCAAGCCCAGTCTTCCTCATTTGCACCCACATAACGAAAAGGCAATCTCTGCCACTGCTTTTAATATTCCACCTTAGTTTAAGGACAGATAGCATTGCAGGTACAAATTTCACGCTCGCCTCCCCCTCATCACTCGGTCTCTCCCTCTCTGAGCGTTTTGCTTGTTCTTTTTTTGCCTTCGCACAGGAATAAAAGGTGGCCGTCTCCATTCAGGTGTGGTCAATCTCGCATTGATGGGAGATAATTGTCTCCTGCCCTAGCCTAGGTAATTGTCTTTTGATTGAGGTCATCAGCACAATCAAGCAAGCTGAAGGGGTGAAAAGTGACAGAGCAGAGAGAGAAAGAGAGAGAGAGAGAGAGAGCAAGTTTGCTGAGACGAATGAGAGGGGAGTGTGGGATGTGGGCGACTTGTTGAAGGAGTCTGGCTGAGAGGGAAAGGCTTTGTTTACCCTGGCAGAGCCCCATGCGGCCTGCTATTAAACCCTGCACTGATGGAGCCAGCAGGACAGGAACACAGTTAGGTGAAGGATGATGATGGACAAGCCGTATTACCTTCAGCCATTATTCCGAGGTCGAGCGGCCATTAGTGACACCCATGAATGTGGCTGACAATGGAGAGCTAGGTTTTACGTAGGACTTACTACTGTGAGATAAGTGTGTAAAGTTAGGTGAGAAAGAGAAAATAAATGTATATTAAAAGAGGGAATAGAACTGGTGCCAAAGCTACAGCAATTGATTTGAATGATTAATATTAAATTAATTGGGATTCATTAGCAAGCAATATTTATAAAATGTACATATTTAAAGGGTTAGTTCGCCCAAAAATGATAAACGTTGAAAACGTAATGGTCAAACACATCCATTCATCCTTTTTTGTTCAAAGCATAATAGAAAAGTAGTGCAGTGGAATGGAAATAAGCATTCTGTATGAACAGCTCCAAAAGTTTGGTATAAAACACCCAGATATTTTGGCAATTGTATAGTATAAAAACACACTCCAATCCAGTTTGGAATGACTAAATTGTCATTTTTGGGTAAAATATACTTTTGAATAAATTGTTACATGTTTAAATAAATGAATGCATAATACAAAGGACATGACATGTGGCCAGATATGGTTTCCCATTGTAGGAATTTGTGCTCTGATTTCCCCATCCAAGTGCTCACACACCAGTGATAAGGGAACACTCACACACACACTGTGAACACACACCCGGACATGTCCAACTCCCTATCCATTAGGCCACGACTTCCCCAACAACACTCATTTTGTATTAATTTCATTTCCGAAAAAAAAAAAAAAAAATCATATCACTTTAAAATAAGTTACACTTGTTAACTATTAACTGTGACTTTTCCCTCAGTAAGTTCTTAATTTGCTGCTTATTAATAGTTAGTAAGGTGGTTGTTAAGTGGGTAGGATTAGGGATGTAGAACAAGGGATTAATATGTGCCTAGTTACTACTAATAAATTGCTAATATTCTAGCAATATGCATGCTAATAAGCAACTAATTGGTAATGTATTTTATTTATTTATTTTTTTTATTAAATCTGCAATCCAGAACTTTTGGCACTCTAGCAGTTCATTAACAGAACTGCATGCGTCTGGTGGCAGAACATTGTAACCTGAGCTACTTCTCACTATTTACAGTATGTCTACGACAATTTGTATGACCAACATAGTCTCATGACAGGTGGCAAATTCACACAAATTCATACAGATTTTTACCCTGGCTTCCGCGACTTTAAAGCTCATAGGAGCTTAGTCTGGCCAAGCTACCTTAGGCTTAACCTGCGTCCATCAGATGCCTCTGTATACTAATGGACGAATCTACAACCAATCAGACCACTCATTCCGATGATGTATGCGTAGAGATGGAACCTGAAGCCACTGCAATCAATTGTAGCTAGCTTCATTAAAGCAGTAGGAAAATGTCTTTACTTACTTTAATTTAAAAATTTCTCGCAACAGCAGAGTCAAACGATTGTTGCTGCTTGGTACACGCCATCTTTGAAAGACGGTATGGTTTCCAGTCGCAGAACTGCTGCGACATCGCGTTACGCTCGCCTCAGTCGTGGGGGGGGTACCACTTTTTTGGGAACAGAAATGCTCTTAAGCGGCAGCTTTGCCACACTAACACTAACTGCTCGCGAAATAGAATGTAGCGTCAAAGGAAATATGGGTGGGCCCAGGCTAACAGATTTTGTATGATTTGTGTAAATCCCAGTGACGGGTTAGGTTTAGAAGTTGGGTTAGGTGTAGGTCATTCGTACAAATTTACACGAATTGGCAACTTTGTAAAATAAGTATAATTTAGTTAAAATTGTATGAATTTCTACAAATGAGGTCGTACGAATTTGTACGAATTAGCCACTTTGTAAAATATGTACGAATTTGTACTCTTATGATGCAGGTAAAAAAAGACAAAAAAGAGTTTTGCTGTAGGTTAGTTGGAGTTTAAAAAAAAAACTGCATTACAGTGCATTAAAATAGTAGTAATATTAATGAAATTGTGAATTAATCAATGCCTGAGTTTTCATCTTTGTTTGAACTATTGCTTTAATTACTGACAGTGGTTGGTGCAGTGGTATGCTTCTCTTCCTCTGACGTGTTTTATTTCTGTTGAACAACCCCACATTTATTGCATTCGCAGCAAACGGATTAATAGACTGCAGAGTAGCACTGTGGAAACGAAATTGTCCATTACCCTAAAGACAAGTGCAAGCCACTCACATCTCCACAGAGTCTCAGGAAGATAACTTTTCATATTTTTATTGAGCATCATCAATCAGCCAGTACAGTATAATAAAATGCAAAGCTTGTTCTAGTGTCGTTCTTTGATGGCGGGGCAAAATATGTTCAAATGAATTGCACATTTGCATATTACGGTGGCCCTGGGGTGCAAAACATGACAGCATTAGCGGAGGAAACAAAGGCTGACAACCCAACACCATTAACCCATAGTACAACATTAACAGTAAAAGAAGCATTTTTGAAAACGCTGCATTTCAGAAAACAAAGTGCTAACCATACAGCAATAGTAAGTGGCAATACATAATAGGTTATGCATTGAAAACAGACACAAAAAAACAAAACATTAATAATAATAAAAGAAATATTAGCAAAGCACAAAGCTGAATTTATAATGCTTAGCGAATGCTAAATATTAGCATTCACATTGATTTCAATTCCATTTGTTTAGCTGATGATTTCAATATTGCTTGCAAAAGTCACTTGTCAGAATACACAGGTATGGCAGAAAAATATTTTTGCTCCAAAAGGATATAGTTATGGTATCAACAGAGGCTAGCTGTTCATGTTTACCAAAGTTGTGTCAAATACTGTATATAAAGGCTGCATCTAAAATGACATATTTTCTGAGTATAGGCACATTTTGGAATTAGTATTTATTTTGTGATCATTTAAATATGAGATAAATATTAATGTTTTATATACTATGACTATTTATTGCATGGATGAAATCTGTATGTACTACATTTGTCACATTGTCATGTAACCAGCGGCACTTCTGTTGCTTAATTTCCCATCATTACCTTCTCTTCTGTGTCCCGATAGAACAGTAAAATGTCCATCAGATGTGCGGTTCAGAATCTCGTTTGAAGTAATGGGTCATCTGGGAGCGTTTCGTCAACTGTTTTGTGAATACTGTGAATTGAGACATGCTGGTCGGTTCTGTGTTCACATACTGCATAGTAAGGAACTGTAAACTGTACAGTAGGGAAGTTACAATTTTGTATGTGGCCAGAGTGATTTGTGAAATGCAATTTATGACTCAGTTTGTTGGGTCATTGTTCATGAATCAAAGATGGCAGCATCTGAATTGTGCACTTATTGGGTCCTGCAACAGCTGAGCAGCTGCCCTTAAGATGAATGGCAACGTTAACATAGAATTTTCGCCAGGTATATACTTTTTAGGGATGCACTGAAATGAAAATGAAACACTGGACCGAATGCCAAATACCAAACACATTTCACATTTTTTCCCATATATTTAGCCTTTTTTTTCACCATTGCATAAAAATCCAAAATGTGCTTATTACAACCTGGTCTCATAAAAATATGTATCTCTGTGCACTTTTTGTGCAACACTGTTATTATGTACAGCACGTTTTTATTACATTGACATAGGTAAGTATGGCATTTGTTGGTGGTATCAAAAGGCATTTTTTGGAGCAACCATGACATTTAAACTTTCATTTACACAGATTTGATCCATTTTGTCGATCTCTAGTTACACAACATTCAAAAGCTTTCCAACGCAAGTGTTTTTCAAAATTCTTTTGGAAACTTTTCGTGTTATTTGCCATTTTTGGCCAAACAATTTCACTTCGCAAACATTCATTGCTTCCCTGATTCTTATAGACCTCGTTCCCATTGGCTTCTTTCAAATGCCCACCAAATCAAACAAAAACAAAATGCCTGTCGTTCCAAACTATATGCAATTAGGCTGTTTCTTAGTCACAAAGGGAAATTGAGGAAATTTAGCAGTCTTATCTTAATCATCGTGGCACTGAATTGTATTGTTAGCTGTGGCAATGCTACGTTTGTGTCATATCATTCCTTTGGAAGTGTGATTGAGGTGTTTGATACCAAAGTTTAAAAAAGGTTTAACAGTTTCAAGGATATCTGTATCTGGAACAGCTGTAAATGGAATAAGTTATCAAAAGAACTTTTCAAAATTATTATGCTTGGTGCAATATCACAATGGTACACAGACAAAAAGATTTAGTAATAGATTACTATTTAAGTTGTGCAATATTTATACGTCCATTTAAGAGTTTTTTTTTTTTCTTTCTCTCTGACCAAAATAATGATAATATATATGATAATATTGACATTTACACTTTTACTGTAAGTTATGGAAGGCAAAAAAAAAAGTTATAAAATAATAGTATAAATAACAACAATATAAATAACTTTAATATGTTCGTATTTGAAGTAGTGTTGCACGATTAATCATATCGCAATTGCGATGTCAGCCTATGCGATTACATTACAGCAAATGTTGCGATTATATTAAATAAACAAATGCATTCGTGGACGTAACAAGACATTCATTCTTGCGTTCACACCAGACGCGAATGAAGCATTAAGCGCGAGTGATTTATATGTTAAGTCAATGCAAAGACGCAATTAGACATCCTACAGCACGATTCGCCGAATTAAGGCGGCGCGTTAAACACGCCGGTTTTGTAGAGCAGTAGCAGCGTGTGCCAATTGTGCTTTCATACTGCCAGCTTGTACTGCAGCAGGCTATAGACAAGCATCTTTCTGTCGTATTTTCCAGCATTCTTCTCCAAACACTGTGTGCCATGTGCTTTGATTTATGTCATATCTCTGCACCTGTTACGTGCTTCTGCGCCGCCCGTGTGCTCTCATCCATTAACATGGGCGCCGAAATAAATACGCGCTGCTTACGCCCTGCTGATGCGTGCAGTGTGAAACCGACGTAAACTCGTAAACTCGTCATGTTCAAGCGTCCAATGTCACGTGAATAGTGAGATATATTCGCCCAAGTCACCTCAGGTGTGAACGCACTTTTAGCAAAGATGGATTTGAGAAAATGATTGGCACACTGGAAGAGATACCAAAGAAATAGATATTATGTCAAAGTATATGTTAATTTAATGTAATTTAATTCAGTAATGTAAAGATGTTACTGTTATTTAATTTTGTACAATTGAGTTTTAATTTGTTGTTGCTAGATTGCACTGTATACTGTATCTCAGTTGAGAAATACAGATTTCAGCATTATTAGTAATCTGTGTGTGCATTTTCCTTGATAACAAGTAAGTTGAATCCAACCACTTGTATATCGTATCGCAATCGCAATTTTGACCCTAATAATCGCTATATGACATTTTTCCCAAATCGTGCACCCCTAATTTGAAGGTAAATTCGCAGAGAGCCTACACCATACTATGTTCTGCCAAATGCAACTAAATTAGGGACCAAGCTAGTTAGTTTTGCGTTCCAATTTAAGTAAGAATTGAACAGCTGGTGAAGCCCTACCCTTGGGATCAATTAGCGGTATTGAGTGTAATCTGAGCTGCATGACTTCCTGGATTATCTTCCTGTGTTTATGCCACACAAATCATCTTAGAGAGATCAAAAGCTTACAATCTTTTACAGAAACCTTGGAGAATAATTTAATTTCAGTCAACACAATTCGGTCAAAGAAATTAGTCTGGTTAAGACATGTTTCTTAGAAGACAGATGACAACCCTAAAGTTTATATTATCATGAGTTAAATTTTTACATAAAACCTTGATCATTCAAAATCTTGGTTTTAAGAAAATGCTGTTTTGTGGACATTTGGTAATTGCTCATTGCAATTTCCTCTGCTCTACTATGTAATGACTGCAGACCTACAGTATCCTATCCAAAAAAAAAAAAAAAAAAAAACATGAAAGCAAATATATCCTGTAAGTTATGTCAGTCAGAATTCATATCCTGCCTTATGTTAAACTTCAAAAATATTGTCTTTCTTTTTAGGCAGTGGTGGGTTCACTCATAGGTGACATACAGTAGGGCAAAAACGTTCCAGAGCTGTCACAGATTCTCTGCATTTCATTTTCTCTTCTCCAAATGTTCTATGTTTAAGTGATATTGTACAGGAAAATGCAACCCAAGATTCCACCTTTACTAATTTAGATCTACTCTCTAACAGATGCTAATTTAATTTGCTCCACAAGATCCAAACTTGTGATCTCTTGCACTTAAGGCAAGCTTATATTCGGAGTCCCCCTAAAACTAAAATCCTAGAATCACCGCTGACATACAGTATTTTCAGACAAGTACTGTAGGTCCAGTTGTGCTTTCGAAAATCCAACGTGTTCCCAATGTCAAGGTGACACAGCTTTGACTGGTGTCTCAGAGATGAACCCTTCACCAAATGACCCAGAAGCACTGACATGTACAGAACTTTTACCATTGTTCACAAACTCTGGTCTGGAGAAAGTGGAGTGATACAAAAGAATGAAAAGCTCAGAGTGAATTGTAGAGAAAGAAATGCATTCTTGCAAATAAATCAAATAAGTTGACCAACATGTCATATGGAACAAAATGAGTATCTGGTTACATATTTTGAGTCAGTCAGTGGTACTGTATGATGGTGCTTCTGTCAAACCAGTTTCAGACCAGCACAAAAATTCCAACTTTAGCAACATTAGCAATACCTACAGTAAACAAACACTGACTTCACCGTTTATTTCTTGGTAGAAACTGAATTATGCATGAACAAAGGTGAAAGAAATGGCATCATCAGATGCTATTTGTAATTTCTTCCAACCAACCACCAAGCTGGACAAACAGGATTGTGGGATATCCTTGATAGCTAATGAAAAAAACAAAAAAACAAATCATGTTAGTATAAAAAATGTGACATAATGACTGCCTCCGAAATCACAAACTCTCCAAGTAGGTTTTTCTTTGAAATATTTAGCTTACATGCATGAAAAACGTATGATTTACTGTTAAATGCCTGTAAAATGAATGTAATCCAACATACTACATCCATCCTGTTGTCATTGTCATGTGACCTGTCAGCAGAAACTGCGTTGTTTCACAAATCTGCTCTTGTAGCATCATAGAATCGGGAATAAAATAAAAATACATAAATAAATAAAACTGAAAATATATTTTAGGGGAGCATGCGATTTCAAATGAAGTTTATCACTGGATTCAGACAAACTGCCTCCTTAGAAGGCAGGCTTTCTGAACCAATAATAGTGGTTAAATTTACTGAAGTGATGCAATATGCCATGCTTGGATGTAGTATTTTTCTGAAAATGTTTCAAGAAAGCCCACCCATTGTCATCTACAGGTAGTCCTGTGAATTCTCACAACGAGAGATCCCAACAGAATATTGAGCGTTTCAGTCAGTGCCTGGCATTCTCAAGCAGCACTCTGACAGTTAAAGGAGAAATACCACAGACCTTTTCAACACAGGTGTTTGCTTTACACTTTGATGCTGTAGCTGGCAATAATTGGAAGTATTCAGAGTTGTTCCTCTAAGCCGTGTTTCTAACACTAGACTTTTGAAGGGGGTTTTAACTAAGAGCCGTTTGAAAGCAGCTAACATCTGGCAGCGTAACATAAAGGCTTTGCTGGATTAAGCGTGCTGCTGGGTACTGCTGGATTTACCCTTTGACATGGTAATTCACATAATATTCACACAAAAGTAGCACTGACACCTGAAATACAGCCCTTATAGCACTACTAGATCTGATATGCAGTTACAACAGTGACGATGCATATGATTTGATTATGTTTAAGCCTTTTGAGAAGCTGAGGATTACAGTTTATAACAAGATTGCTGGTAGACTACATTTTTAAATGTGGATAGTGTCACGGGTGGTTGCCAGGGTGTTGCTGTGTGGTTGCTAATGCTGTTTTAGCCCCGATTTGCAGTCAGACTGTGTCTTTGGTGTTGGTTTCTGTCTGCAGATTTTGCAACATAGTGTAGGCTTTAGAAAAAGTGTCTACATTTTGGCAAAATGACAAAAAAACAAACTTCAAAATGTATGCATTTAAATACATTTATTACATATTAAGTTTAGTTCACATTTGGTGAGGTATTGCTTGAGTCTTTTCAATATAGCAATTGTATTTAATATTTATTTGAAGACTTTGAGTATATTTTTCACTAGCGGCAGCTGCACACTGCTCTGGACATTCTGTCTTTCATATTTGAGAAACACGCAAGAAGCAATGCAATACAATTTTGCAGAAATGTCACCGCAGGTACAATTGAAACAGGCTTAAGATTTTGGGCAGCTTGAGACTCCAGTTTCTTGCACTCAAACTTCGATTTCACCTACTTTGAATGTGCTAAAATAAGATGTAACTAATCTAAAAATGTACTGAATGCACATGACTCATATCTGAGTAGACACAGACCAGCGACTGGACCACAATGTCTATTTGTATCAATCAAATCTAGTACAAATAGTGTGTTTAAAAACCTACGGTAAGGGTTTGTTCAAATCCCTAAGAATGAACAACTAATAGTGGTGTTTGTGTTAGCAAGCGCAGCTAATTAGATTGCGTGATGCTTTGATGCTACTTTAATAATTTTCATTACATGTCCAGCATGTAATTTGTTTGATGTTCTGAGTCTGATCAAATCTGAGCTTTTCTGTCTTTCATCAAGGAATTTGTGAAGTTCAGTATAATTATTCTCTTCCATTTTTAATGAAGCCAAAGATTCCTACTAGTATGATTCAGTCACAAACATGTTTTGAGCTGATTAGCATGATGTCAGTGCCATGCACTTTTTTAGAAATGTATTTGGCTCTTCAGATCTGAAGTGTGCAATAGATAATATCCTAAGGGAAAGCGTCTGTCCTTGACTAACAAGTGATATCACTCTCCCTGCTGCCGTATCTCTGATATCGGAATCAAGACTTGCCAAACAGTGCGGCTGAACCTATGAAGATTGCATCCCTTATCCAGTTCCTGGCAGATTTTGCACAGAAAACGGAGGGAAATCTAATCTCATTTTGACAGACGTGTGAGCGCTAATCTCTTTGATCAGCTTGTGTGAAAGTTAACCTGACATCCAATCTGAAAGCATTTCCGTTCGCGAAATGAAAAACAAAACAGAAACAAAAAACTATTTGGTTTCATGCTGCTGCTATACTATTCATGAGCCACTATGCAAAAATGAAAAATCTTTTACAATGAAATTTAGCAATGAAAACGCTATACAAATCAATATGCTACAAAATACAGAAAAAGCAAGCAGAGGCTGCACAGTGTTGTGGTATCTTGGAGAACTCATTGATTTTACTGTGACTGCAACATGTTGACTGTTCCAAGATGGTGGACATACCTATGGCTAGCTAAAGCTTAAAGCATGCTATCAATATGCGAATCATCCTAGAAGAATGTTAGCAACATTAAATAATGTTAAACATGTTTAACTTAATAAATTATGCTACCAACGTATTAAAGCATGCTAGCAATGTGCTAAATCATGCTAGCAAGTGTAAAAATTCTATTTTGCCAAAAATGTAAAATCATTTCAGCAACAAGCTAGAAATATGCCAAATATCACTAGCATCTGCATCATACAGTCCTTTGCTGTTTTATACTGGTTTAATCTGATTCTTTGTTGGTTTATGCTGGTTTCTTTACTGGTTTATGCTTGTTCTTTGTTGGTTTATGCTGCTCCTTTGCCAGCACATGACCAGCATAAAACAGTAAAGGAACCATCTTAAACCAGCATCCCAACTAAAGGCTGGAATACACTACACGACTTTTAAAATCTGAACAGATTTGTGAAACGCTTGGCATCATACACTTACAGACTGCAAATAGTGACAAAGGAAAACTTACACTACGTATAACAAATGAAAACAAATGGGTTCTAAAATCGGCTGAAAATATAAAAAAAAATTGATGTTTGATTTGCTCTGACTGAATAGAATCAAAGTCTGAAGCTAAAACAAATCTGTGACCATAATACACTACCCGATTTTCTGTGGAATATGTCAGCTTTAATCTGCAGACTGACTCTGACTTTCCTCAACTAGCGTCGACCTGATCAGACAGGAAAATCGGGGCAAAAATCACGTAGTGCATTCCAGGCTTAACCAGATTATGCTGGCGTTTTTTTTCCTCAGGGAAAACATACTGTGGTGTCATACTAAATAATGCTAGCAAGTCGCTAAAACACATTTTATTTACGTTTAGACAGCAATGGCATTGTCAAGTCAGCATTAAAGTTTGTCATTAGACTTTACTCTTCTAGTTGATAAAATCACACAGCATATTGTCATTGGCTTATGTGTAGTATGCATAGTGTAATTTACGATGGCTTTATACTGCATACTTTGATAATGTTGTCAACTAGCATGAGTTTATACTGTACATGTTGTGTACAGTCTTCAGCTTGAGAAATAAACAAGACAGTTGTTCAAGACAGAGCTCAAGCTGTCGCTCAACTAGAAAAATGCAATGCTAACAATAAACAAACATGTGATGAGTATCTTCATATCCACCATCTCTTCTGTGTTTTTCTTGGTAATTAGCGTTGTGATTATTGCCCACAGCTACAGAGGTGGCACTTAACAGGTGCTTTAACATTGTTTCGAAGCTTTTAGATAGTCATCACTCTGCTTTAATTGTCGGCTATGTTTTAATGAACTACGAAGCTGCTCATGTCTACAGGCTTGCTGTTAAAATAACAGGTTGATGTTCTAATTTATGAGGGCTGATCATGAGATTTTGATGAGATTTGAATTTCTCTATTTTATTGGGTCTGAATGATGTTTAAGGTTTATTTAAAATCCATTAAATCAAAAGTTGACTTGTGGATTTATTCCATGCTTAAATAAACTTTTACTATATATATATATATATATATATATATATATTCTGCGATAA
>JAUMHQ010000081.1:4560819-4571382 GCA_032361165.1 Enteromius paludinosus
AATAAACTTTTACTATATATATATATATATATATATATATATATATATATATATTCTGCGATAATGAACTATAGGTGTAGACCACATATCATCAATGCAGGACCTAACGTTTTCTTTAATTTGATGGCTAGAATTTGACTGACAGACAGTCAAAAAAATAAAAAATAAAATAAAATAAAATAAAAAAATAAACTTGGAATTCTGGCAATGCCAAAAGCACAAGTAATTATTTGGAACAGTGTTAGTGATTACGTTTCTGTCCAAAGGTTACAAATAATCCTCTTTTATAAGTTGCCTTTTTACTATAATGGACAGCTTATATCATGGTTAATTATAAAAAATTAATAATGTAAGTGTAACATTGCAAGTATATTTATCAATGTAAGCCAGTAATGGGGTAAATGGATTGTTTGATTAAGTCGTTTAAATTTAGTTGACTGTACCAAATATACTGTATCTTTTATGTTAACTAGTAAACCATTCCGATTACTATTATTATTACTATTTATTTATTTATTTTTTGAAAAAAAAATAAAATAAAAATTAAAACCCAAGTTTCAAAATTGATGAATATTTATTTTTTTTTTTTTTCGTTTGTATTATTTCTGACAACAAAGCATTTGAACATTGATACATTCATAATTAAAATTCAAAAGTGGTACAATTTCTAATGCGTGAAAATGTTTGTGCCACGGGTATTTTTGTAAATCTGCTGGTCAGCAAGTTATGTTAGTGCTGGAAAATTAAAACAATCTATTAGTAAACAATTTCCCACAACAGACGTATAGCATGATTATAAAATGGAAGTTCGATCCAAAATCTTTAGCCTCATCTCAGCCCTATTTGTACTAGTTATGTGTGCATTTAAGCAACTTCTGTTTTATAATGCTGTTGCCAGAAAATGACAAATGGCTGCCAGTGTCCTTAATCAAGAGACAGTGTGATATGCCACACACCTTGGGGCTTGAGAGCAAATGCATAATGCATAGTTCCTAAACGCAAACTGTGTCAGCAGCCTCCCAGGACGTGGGATGACAGCTTGTTGTTAATGGTGATAATGAGCAGGGACTGGGCAGCCACACCCGTGCTCCACATAAGTCAAGATGATAAGTTACACGACCACAGCGTCCGATGGCACAGGACACATTCCATGTGGTACCATCTCCTGTTAATGTGTGATGTGTCTTTGAGCAGCTGACAATGTGGAACAGGGCCATAAACAGTGGCAAAAAAAAAACAAAACACACACAAGAATATGGTTGTATTTTCATTGATTGTATGTCACTCGTCATTGTGTTATTATTATTATGCATTATTTTGAGTCATTTTATTTAACCTAATGTACTAAAATAACTAAATATGAATGAATGGTACAAATGATAAACACATAAAAAAATGATTACCAATTTACAGTTCAAATTGATGTTGAAATTATAAAACTAACACTGATGGGCCTAAACCAAAATATTACATTAGGAATTATTCATAACGGATTATAAGTCTGCCATTTATGGAGTCCTGTCCCCAGTGTAACCAGAGTAAAAAAAAACAAACAAAAAAAACAGTATGAAAATGTAATTGTAAGAAAGTTTAAAATAAGAAATAAATGCACTTTGAGATATACATTTGGAGTTATGACTAATTAGATAAACATTTTAAGCTATGAAATTGTAATTACAACATATGAAGTTCCAAATGGGAGATGTGAAATGTCCACAAGTTCTATAGAGACCTGACACTGATGAAAAATAAAAACAAAAATCTACGTATGACTGCACTTGATGCTATTTGGCGACCTCAATGCACTACATTCTTCCACCAATATACGGTTGGTCTGTTGCCATGTGAATAAGCCAAATCATTGCTCTTATAATCACCGAAGGCATCTATGCTGGAAGTTTCCATTTTGCAAAAGAAAAACAAGCACTTTGAAATAGTCGAAAACTGTTTAAAGGCAACATCAGGGAATTCATTTGGTTTAATGTCTTAATTAAGATACTATCTAAATTGGTCTAATCCCATTTCCCCAGATTCCACCTTACAAGCTTTTAGAAACAGTGCATCAGCCTTTCCTGACACAATTGAGAGAATAGCATATTTTCTGTTGTCTTCCAATCATTGTGCACTACTGTTCAACCCTGTGATGAACACAACAGGTTCTCATTGAATTCGCTCTCTGTTGTTTGATAACATAACATCATCCTGTATCTCCCAAATCAAGGTGGCAGGTTGTATAGGGCCTTCCATTAGCAGGCATCAATACACATCATTCAAATCTCCACTCTCCAGCACGAGCCCTGAGTGGAGAGCTTACTTTGACTATTAGAAAAATATCAATATTGGCAGCTCAGATAACACAGAGTGTGTAGCGTTCTTGCTGGAGGGGGCTTTAACCAGGGAGGAGATCGAAGATTTGCCTGTACTGTACTCCAGAGCCTTTATTACAACAGTAAAAACCTTTCCATCGTGAATACTGCGGGCCAGCTGAAATGAATGGATGCTGCCTAATATGCTCTTTCTTAGTGCTTTGCTGAATCGACAGTCGGTTACTGACCACGGATTTTGGGATGTGATGTATTAAAGTGGAGTCTTTGATAAAAATGAAATAAGTAGAATATCTGTACTATAAGTTCTGGTCTTTTCTTATAGTGAGTTGATAGCTCTTTTTAACAGGCCCTGTGTTCTCACTCCCAAGACATCAAATATTGACGAATGGACCATTGTCGCTTAAGGGTCTGGAACTAACGTTAGCAACGTTGAAACCCTGGCTGATTCGCTGCTGTAAAAGTTCAACAGAAATGACAGTAGAATTCAGAGCATGAAAGCAACACAAAGCAAGTTTTGAATAACGGCACAATGAAACTCTTTTAGCAGGAGTTATAGTGAAATGTCACCTAGATGTGTTACTTTGTTACAATATTTCTTTACAGTATGTGATTTTAACTGTACAATAATAATAATAATAATAATAAAGCATCTCATACATCTACTGAAACAAACAAACAGCCTGAGCACAGTGTAGCACCAAATGATATCTGTCTAAATAGAATTTGACAGTGTTGGAATAATAATATTGTAAAGTTAATATAGGGACCAATATTCCCTATTATCTAGTTTCTTATTAACATGACTATTATTAACATGTTTGCTGTATATTAGTACTTATAAAGCACATATTCTGCATTACTAGAATATAAGTGTACTTAACAGCTCCCTTACTATTGATAAGCAGCAAATTAGGAGTTTATTAAGGTAAAATACATTTTTTAAAGGAACCGTATGTAAGAAATTTATTGTAATAATCATAAAATGGCCCTGTTATGTTCAACAGGCATTAAGAAATCATGTTAATTTCAAGTACTCATGTCGCTGACAGCAGCAGTACAGCCCTCAACTGATGCTTACTGTATGTTGTCATGTTTTGTTTTGGCCTGAAGCACCACCCTCCATCTTTCTCCCAATCATGAAGTCAGTAGTGTTTCGGCATCCAGGTTGCCTGCTCTGCATTAAGTGACACGGCTGTAGCAGCTACAAAAAAAAATGTCTAACATTTTGAATAAGATTCCTAAAAGGCCTCGCTGAATCTGAAATACGGCGTGACAAAGTGCGAAATAGGACAAGGGTTTGCATTGGAGAAGCGTTAGAACGATGGAGACGGATAAAAGCGGAGAAGAACGTGAAAAAAAAAAATTCTACTTTTTTTTCCTTTTAAGCATATTTTAAATATAATTTCTTCATTTGGCAGACACTTTTATCCAAAGTTTAATCCAAATGTAATGCTATAGCCAGTAATTCTACTCTGAAATGTGCGTTCCAGGGCAGAATGTTTTTGTTTTTGCAGTACCCATTCGAACCACTAGCTGTCAATCCTACATACTGCACCTTTAATGGTTTGATACTGGCGAGATTTGAACCTTAAAATTAAAGTGTGACCAATATTTGAATTTCCTCACTTTCATGCTGCATTGCTCAATGTTAAACCCTCCGGCTTTCAGTGCAGTTGAAGACATTTTTGAAAACCTTTTTTTTTGGTGAAGTGCTGTTAATCTAGTCATTCTATAACATGAATGTGAAAATAAATTGATCATTTCTTAATGAACAATATACGCAAGCTGCACCATTCTACACATCTTCAACATGTGAGCTGATATTTTAAATCTAAATTTAAATTTTAAAAAATTTTTTTTGAGAAATTGAATTATGCAATCGACAACCAACAAGACTGCACTACTCATAGTTTGGTTTGACCATTTAAATTCATGGTTGATTTTACCATTTAAATTCAATCCATGCCAGGGGATTATCCAACAGATTTTATTCTAAATGAATGATGAGAAATTTGGAGGGGGAGAAACAAATAACAATTATATATATATATATATAAATAGAAAAATAAATTTGCCCAGAAGTACTGTAAATATTGGATGAGGCAAAGTAAAAAAGGCTGTGTTTTGTTTGATGTGTTTGTTGTAATGGCATAAAGTCCTGTAAGAAAACACTGCACCAAATATGTTATATATACTATTGGTAAATGTAGGAATATGATACTTAATTAGTATAAAAGGCATCAGATAAAATGATGCTCCGATGTGACGTGTGTTCAAGTTGCATATTCAAGAATGTACTATAAACATATTAACATACAAATATGATGCCAATGTTTTACATCAGAAAGTTCACATGTATGTTATATGACACCTCCAGCCTGAACGCATCTCATCTTGCTAATCTGGGAACTGCGTCTCAGTGCTTGTAATCCAGCATCAGTAATTATCAGCGACCCCACAGGGCTCAGAATGAGTCCAATTAATACATCAGACAATTCTCTCCTCCATGCTCATCCCAGAATCCTCTCAATATCACTGACGTAAATGTTAATGGGCTGGAGAGGTGTGAAGCGCTATATTAAGTGAGCGTGTAGCCTATGATTATAATCAGGGCTTGCCTGTTCCTGATTGACTATCAGCGGGTTCCCATCTTCAAGTTACCAGTCCTGTCTGTAGTCACGGGGGTTTCTGTGGGAGATCTCCACACATTTGTCGATTGGACACATGGACTTGTTTCCTGTAGATATTGAGCAGACGGTAAGTGCTTGTTGTTTGGATTATCGGTGTTTTTTTGCCCAACCGAAACAATAGCTGTCTGGATCACTGGGTCTTAAACAGAAAGAAATCAAAATCCTTCAAAACTACCTAAAATGAAGTGAATTCATGCATAGTTAGGATATCATAATGAAGAGTCAAAATGAGGAGAAAACTTTGTCTTTTGTTGTAAACATCAAACGTTGGCTGTGAGTCTAATAAAACTCTCCTGTACTCCAATTTATCTGCCACTGTGTAAATGCTTTATATATTTAGCCTAGTGCTTGTTTCATGTGTTACACTGATAATTCACCGTTCTCTTGTTATTTGAGGACCAAAAACACGTTTCTCAGTTCAACTTGCGTTATGTTAATACTTTTACATATTGTTTGACTTAAACTTTCAAACTAATTTGGGGAGGAACACACAAAAGTAAACACAGCTGGCTCCTTATTCCTCAATCATTCTATTATCCTGTGAGAGCAAGAGAAGCTTCCTACAAATAGTACCTCAATATCTCATTCATAGCATCCCTCTCCACCCTTGTCTCCACCGTATCGTACTTGGCTTGGGGACCAGGGCGGACACCGAGCTCTGTCCGCTTCTCATGGACAATAGGGGTTTGAAACCCTAGGGCTCAGGAGTTCGCCGAGCACTGAGACAGCATGCCATACACTCTTAATGTTACGTTAAATTCCAAGTATGAGCTCATGAAATACAATTTTGTTTAAGGATGCATACAGTATACTGTTCAAAGACATATAAAAAAATTGTGCCATAGTTTAGCAACCTGTCCTCCAACCAATACACCCACATAGATAATTTGTTCAAATCTTTGAAAGATGACCCATCAGAACGTATACTACAGTTGCACCACTATCAGCAACAGAACATTTTCATTGTTTTGTACTTTTTTCTGCATCATAATTCAGGTTTCATGTGGCTCAGTTGGTAGGTCATTGCATCATACTGTATGGTGTAGTCATGTGATCATGGGTTTAAGTCCAGAGAATGCACGTTTTACATAAACTGTATATGCACTTTAAATAACGTAGGTTTAGGGGTTGGTTAGGTGTGGTCATAATAAGTAAGATACAGTAATTTCAAATTACTGTGAGATCGGTGTAAAAAGTCTACACATTGCATTTAAAAAAAACATGCATTTTGATTGGTAATGACAGTCATAAGTAATTTCATGCCGACACAAAATGCAAAAAACGTAACTGCTGTTAAAAACTAGTAAATGACTAGTAGTCAGTAACTCAAATGTAAAATCTGAGTATTGAAGCAAAACCCAAAAACATATCACTATTCGGTATTCTAGCTGTTTGTGAAAGAAATAACACATCCTGTGTGAACACAGTGTTACAAGAGTATCATTGAAACCCCAATCAATCAGTATTCACATTGTATCATCTTCAGGTCAGTTGTTAAAGGAAGAAACTTCACTCCTGGTGCTTGGGACCCTCAGCACTGCACATTCTCTTTTCTCTTTTCTTTTCTTTTTTTTTTGCAAACCTGATTTAGATCATCGGCACTTTAGGAGAGAACTTTCTGAACTAAACTGAGCAGTGCCATGTGTCCACGGGACCAGGAGTGAAACCATTGTTTCCTTAAGACGAGTTCAAAACAAGTTACACAAATACATTTTTTTTTTTTTTTTACAGATGATTGGAACATATGGCCGAGGCTCTGTCTCCCCAAATTATGAACAAGTGTTTCTAATTCCCCCCAGGCAGTGTTAGCTCAGTATGTAACAGTAACCCTGCAGGCAGGAATCTATTTCAGCTTTCGTTCCCTTTTTTTTTGTCCTTCCTTTTTAGAGATAACTTACTCCTCTTCTGGAGCTTCACTCTAGCAGTTATTTTAACTCACTTGTTTCTAGTTACTTCTTTCCACTCATGACTTCCTGTATGGATCATTTCTTTGGCAAAACAAGATAGAACTGCCCATGTAAGACGCACCATTGCAATTACTTTTCTCACCATCCGCCCTCGATTTTCGATTTCTTTTCCTCCTACAGACTTCAAACGAGAGCTTCCCAGAAAATTTAGAACTGTAGAGCAGCATTAGTCATTACTGAACGACACCGGCAGCTGAGATTAAGAAGATGTAGATGTGCTGCATGAGCATGAAAGAAGAAGCTATTTGTTTCAACACGTGTACTGTACATGGATAAATTATAATTGTTGCCAGTTGGATTGTTATTTTCCTGGCTTGAATAACTTTAAACTAGAGGAAAGCAAGGGGTTAATTAAATTTTATTGAAAGGTTACTGTGTATTTGACACCGCTGAATAAGAGTTATAATGTGGCTTATACACAGGCAGAGTATATAATCAAAGTTGCTTTTTGTATTGTAAAATAGTTGTTACAGAGTCACTCTATTCCATTTCTGTCTATTTTCTAAATGCATCTTGCAGATCTTATGGTGAATAATTCCTGCGCCGATGAAGATTTATATCCTTTTACAGTAAGGATGCATTAAATTGCAGAATGAAGCAAAAAAATAATAGTTTTCAGAATGATGCTATTTATTTATTTTTTTAATTATCCATCCATTTATATGGTAAAACATGAATTAAAAAGCAGTTGTAGATACAGTACACACGTATGGCCGGGTTGAAAAGTGTTTTTATTTATTTATTTAAATTTTAATTTGGAGTCTCATTAGTCCTCCAGCGTTTGTTTCTCTGCAGAGGCCGTTTGGTCTCCAGCAGCCTCTCTGTCCTGCTGAGGTCACTGTGCTGGAGTCATCATGGCCCGGAGCTGCTCTAATCCCCGTCCCCTGGGTGACATTACACTTCATCTGCCTCTTTTAATTAATGAGGAATTCAAAGAGAGCCATCTGATCCTCCTCATGACAAACGAGTGCTTTTTTCATTATCGCCGCTCTCTTTTGTTTCTGCTCTCATAAAGATTTTCGTTTTCCTTTTTTAAACCAGGACGGGCTTTTAAACAATTAGCAAGAGGTGGACACCATTTCATCTCTGTGTTATTAGGACGGACATGCACTGTAAGAGAGCATGCACTACATCAGAGATGGTGGCCTTACATTATTATTGTCAACGTTCACTTCAAAGCGAGGGAGTATTATCTCTCTTCATTTTATCCATCTCGCTGCTGCTATTTTTCATCATCAGTGGAATTACACCGTCAAAGACATCTCACCGTGTGATCGGAATACTACTGCACCTTGTAGTCAGACACATTTTAAAAAGCTCTGGGTTTGTTTGATTTGATCAGTTTTTTTTTATGTTAAACTAATTTGCTCTACACACAGTTTTAAGAGTCAATTATGGCCTGGACTGTTTTGACCAAATAAAGAAATAAAACATCCAAGATGTACTGTAGTTAAGTTTGTTTCTTCAGCGAAACAGAACAACAGTTTTTTGTTTAGCATTATTTAGTATCATAATAATTCATATGTAA
The DNA here is from genome assembly GCA_032361165.1 of Enteromius paludinosus. NCBI lineage: Eukaryota > Metazoa > Chordata > Actinopteri > Cypriniformes > Cyprinidae > Enteromius > Enteromius paludinosus. The sequence goes on from JAUMHQ010000081.1 coordinate 4,569,332, forward strand.
TCCACACGACTTGCATCAAATAATTTTTTGTGAAGCCAAAAGCTGCATGTTTGCAATAAACAAATGTATCATTCAGTTTTTAATTTATCACATTGATGGACTGGAGTGGTGTGCATTAAGGATTAAGGTGATGTTTTAATCAGCTGTTTGAACTCCCATTCTGACGGCACCCATTCACTGTATGATCCATTGGTATGTATGATCCATTTAATGTAAAGCTAAATTTCTTCAAATCTGTTCAGTCAGTCAGGAAAGAAGGAAGAAAGAAAGAAAGAAAGAAAGAAAGAAAGAAAGAAAGAAAGAAAGAAAGAAAGAAAGAGAAAATGGTGAGTGATTGCTTTAAGGCTCAGAAAAAGAAAAATGTTTGGGTATATTGATTCTAAATGTTTTTAACTTTATTTTATTACCAATTTAGCATGACAATTCATGCATAAAATTACCTTTTAAAGTGAAATATAAATGAGACCACAGAGTTCTCATTTAAAAACAGAGAACAGACAGAAAAAAACAATTATTTCACACTAAATTAAGACAAAGCTAAATGTGTCATTTGTTATAATGGTTTACTGTGTGTGACAATTGCTGTAAATGTATTTAAATTAAAAGTTGTTATGAGGGCTTATATTTTAGAATTGTTAATAAATTATACACACTCACAAAAAAAAACTATTGTCAGAAAATAATTACAAATTTTAGCCTTAGGGTTGCGATTTTTTTTAATTTATACAGTCAAAACTTTTTTATTTAAATGCTATTATTTACACATTTATGAGCATGTAACCCAAACCAACGTAACCATTTATAATTATATAATAAATGTATATATGCATGCAAACCATTACATTAAGCCAAACAACTGAAACAATGGAGAATCCTTTACGTCGAAAAGTGACTAAAAAGCTGCAGAAAGCGACGCAAAAGGGTCTTGACCAAGCGTCAAAATGTGACGGGTTTGGAGTGAGAATTCATTGTATTCTACATTTGGTGATGCATTGTGTTGGTATGTTTACGATTACGCATGTACAGATTGCATCTTTTAAGTGAAATGAATCACAATAAATTGATTAATTGAAAATCGGAGCGCTGATACACACAGCAGTGTTTTAACTGTTACATCTTTATTAAAAAGAAGAAAATACGAGCTGACACAATTGCCATAGACAAGACGTCTTCCTCTTGTCTGTAAACGTGGGATTTATCCTCAGCTTTATGACTGATCTAGGCTGAACTTGGAGTTCTGTTCCTCCTGTTTTTACATTGTTAGTGGGAGGGAGAGAAAGACAGAATTTTCAATGAGAGAGCTCATGCACACAGCCTGATGTGGAGCAGCCAAGTGCGATGAACTTTAGACAGGCCTGACGCAAGTCTGCATTACTAAGTATACACAGGAGTACTACTCCCACAGGAGTCTATTACACACACACACAGTTCCTTTCTACTCAAGGAGTCACTCCAATAAACTACTGAATGGAAGCATTTTGTCAAGCATGCAGTGCTATAAAACATGCCTTTATGGGATACGGGTTTTAACTTCTGGTATTGCTGTAGTTTACAGTGAACTACAACACTGCTGCTGATTTAAATTATAAAAAGAGTAAATGAGATGCAGTGAAAATTCTGTCATCATCTATTTATTTACATGCCGTTCAACATGATTTTCAGTCAGATTGTATAAACTGATAAATGCCCCTTTCCAAAAAAAAAAAAAAGATTGCTGTGCATTATACTGCACACAGCGCGATCTGAAACCTAAACAGGTTTGTCAAAAAAGCCTGTTTTGTCCACAATCAAGTCATCGCGAGTTAACGTTTCACTGCAGAAGTCACCAAGTGCTTTTGTTTTTGAACAGAAGCAGATAAGTCCATTTTAGCAAATCCTCACACCGTATTCAGGTCAGGTGACCGGGCTATATTTCTTTGAATGAAGGAATTAATGCATGAATAAGGTAATTGCAAATGTTTTATCTCTGACTGTTCTTAAAGGTGCCATAGAATGCATAGAGAGAATATTTTAAATTGTTCTCTGATATGTACATAGAAGGTATGTAGCTT
>JAUMHQ010000081.1:4578291-4597982 GCA_032361165.1 Enteromius paludinosus
GAAGTAGGAAACGATGGTGTTTGAGACTCACAGTATGTTATGTCCATGTACTGAACTGTTATTATTCAACCATGCCAGGGTCAATTCAGTTTTCCATTCTATGGCACCTTTAAGTTTCAAAACCAAAGACATATTCTTTAAAAAAAAAGTTTTGACTTGTCCCCCCATACCTCTAAAACGCATACCCGCTTCTCTACATCACAGTGTGGGTTTATTTTCATAAATCCACCCAAATGATTCCGCAAAGAAAGAAATTCTCACTGTAGTGTCGTTGTCGCTGCCATGTTCTGGAGATGCTGTGTTTTATTTGTGCTTCCAAAAGAGGAAACAGCTAGAAATCAGTGGTTAAGTTGTAGTTACAACACTGCTCCAGAACAGATCAGTGCATTTGTGGAGATATGATTCCTGAATCTAAGCTGGCTGTGCACAAAGACTATAATGTGGGTTATTTCCAATTTTCCAAGGACAGTCTGTCTGGTGCTTCTTTTTTTCTTTCTTTTTCTGAGTCAACCATCCTTTTAAACAATTCTTAGAACAAGCCTATTTAATTAGAAATGTTGTGCCCAGTGCTTTATGAATTTATGAAAGGCTTGACCTCTGTTCAAACTTGTTTTTTCCCTCAGTGCTGCTGAACATCTCAAATAACTATCACTATTATGTAATAATACAGTTTTTGTGAAGCTTGGTCACACAGTTTATATCACTCATACCCACACAACATCTGAGCAAAGAACAGATTTTACACGCACACACACATGAAATCTCACAGATTATCATCAGGTCATTATATCAGTGTTGTACATTTCAAAAAAGTCATTCATCCCAAACAGCAACATTTTAGTAATAAATAATAATAATAATGCATGCCAGTTTTTTCTTCTACTCAAGCAAATAATATACTACCCACAGGTAACTGTCTACCAAGGCAGCATGCTAACTGAAAATGAACCTTATAAGTGACTGTTTTGGAACACTCTGCATAGTCAGAAACTGTCACCTGGAGTCACTCAGGAGGTTCCATTATAGTTAGGATGCTGCTGTCAGTCATTTCTCCCATTCTCTTCACATGCAGTCCACATACATACTGTTCCTCTTGTAAAGTACATTGGAAAATTGACTGACAGTAGATTTTTGACAGAGTGCAGAGTTAGCATGTTGCAATGACAATGGCTCAATACTAGAGATGTTCTTATTGTGGGGAGCTAACCAATATCTGTGGCTCTACCTTTGGAGAAAGCTTAGCGGTCAACTTAAATCATCTGTGCTTTAGTGACCAGTTGCAATATAGCCACAATGTCACTGAATTGCTAAGTTGTATGCAGGGGTGGGAAGTAATGAATTACAAATACTCACATTACAGTAATTAAGTAGTTTCTATCAGTAATTGCACTTTTTTAAAAATGTACTTTTACTTGAGTGCATTTTAAATGATAAATCAGTACTTTTTCTCTGCTATTTTCCTCAGTCTGTGGGTGTTGCATGCTAATTTTACTTAAATTTTTATCCATCAACATGATTGGATAGACAGATAGTAATCGGTCACGTGAATTCGTCAAATCAATTTGTATGCACTAAACATTATGCGCCAACTGCTGTTTTTCATGGCTGCTGGAAGTGCATTCTTCATACATCAGTTCAGTCGAGTTATCAGCATCTTCCTCTGATGTCTTAGGGTAAATTTTGGATTTCTGCTTTTTAAATGATTCATATACTATATGCTTTCCTAACTGAAATTTAGGCCTGAAATTTGGTGTAAGGTTGCGTACAGTGTTAACTGCCGTGAGTGCCACATTCGGTGAATGAGACGTGCGGTGTGTGCTGCCTCGCCTCTCCCTCTCGTGCGTTCTGCAAGAGTCACTTGAATAAGTCGTTGTTGCTTGTTGAACTTGTTGACTTTTGGTCAGTTTGAGCGTGTGATGTGTGCTGTGAAAAGCTTTGGAAAGACTGTAAAACACTTACTGTACTCAAACTGAGGAACAATATGCACCTTATTGACGACCCGTGGGGTTAATATACTGCATCTGTGTCAGCGCGTGATATAATAAAACTGCAGCTCGTTAATAAACTTCTTTTTTTTAATCCATTTTATATTGTTCACTTTTATATGCACTCTCGCATACATGTACTATCAGCAAATTTGCAAATCGCTAAAACTGACACCATTTTGGAGAGAAATGGGCTCTCATTTTAACCCATGTATGATGCTAAACCGTGCTGAACTAGTTTCTAATGTTTGTATTTGCACTGTACAACAACAGCATGCTGTCTCAGTGGCCTTACACATGGTCTTCAAACTTTATGATTCAAATGGGGGTGATTGTACTGAGAAAATCTTTCATATTTTCTTCAACTGTATGCTGTTTCTATGCTGTTTTGATGTATTAAAAGAGTTGGCAGTCAAAATGTCAAACTCCTGGATGATAGATACAGTATTCTTCATTCCTTATGACAAAGAAGAACATGTAAATTGCAGAACATACAATATTTTTTGTATGTATAAATTGCAGTGTACAGCGTTCAGACTCTACAGGTCAGTACTGCTCAATACTCATGAGTACTTTTAAATAGGCTCCTTTTTACTCTTACTCAAGTAGTTTTTTGGACAAGTACTTTTTCTCTACTCACACTGCAATTTTTGGTGAGGTAATGGTACTTTTACTTGAGTATGATTTTTCAGGACTCTTGCCACCACTGGATGTATGACAGCCCATTAGTGTTTGCTGATGCAATAGAAATGAGACAGCGTGTAAACTGAAAGTGTCTATTTAAACAATTCATAAATAAGATGCCAACAACTTTCATTCCAATTCAAACAACAATGTTTCACATGCTGACAGTTGTGTCACATATGTGTAGCTTTTCTGACATTGTAAACTGTGGTAGGCAACGTGTGCTTTTGTTAACACTATGAGTTAGGACTAGGGTACTTTTCACCAACACTAACCTGATATTTTATTTCTGAAATGCCACCATACATACAAAAAACAATGTAATCAACCATTGCCAGAATCATATTCATCTGTTTCCAATAGAACTCAATTCAAATAATTTCATCAGAGGAATGTTTTTCCATTGAACCTGAGTTGATTGTAACAATTGCATTCTGGGATTTCTGTCTTTGCAAAAAAGTGTCAGCACAACGTGTAAATTCTGTTAAACAGAGCTTGACATGGGCCACTATAATGTGTTTAACTATTTATCATAAAGTTCTTCTGCGTTATTTGTTTAAATCCCAAAGTGAGATAACTTACATTGACGCCTGTGTTGTAAGCAGCTCGTATAGTTCGTCTGGTTCGTCAGATTTTTTTTAGCCCTAGTATCAAACACCCTTTAGCGCTTAATCTCAGTGAAAGGTTCAGCAGGTGACCGTCTTCCCCCGGGCCATGTCTGTCTCTGAATAAAAACTCTAATGCTGTCGGGAACAGAGTGAGCGGGGCACAGGAACACTCGCTACGAAGTGATACCATCCGAGACTCCTGGTGTGCTTCAAAATGAAAATGTCGATTGGGGTTTGAAGAGAGACAGAGATGGGGTGAGGGTTGAATGAGAGAAGGAGAAAAAGCCTCGCTATGAGAGATGGCAACCTGCGAAAGTTGGTGCTAGAGGTGCCTGTCAAATGTGTGACCCACATGATAACTTTACTAAGGTTTTGCTCCTTATATTACAAACTACTACACATAGCCAGAGGTGAAATGTCCCTCCATTTTCACTTTTATTTGGCTTTACTAAACTAGCACTATTTTGAGTTATCTCAGGGTGATTCTATGTGTGGGGTGTGATTCCCAATGGCAAGATTCTTACTGTGTGATATTTAAGACGTGAGTGATTTTCCCCGTTAGGAAATCAAGCAAGCTGACCCTCTCTGCCCGTCTGGGCCATTTAAAATGGCATTTTGCTCTCCCCACAGGTAATTCCAGCATCCACACGTGACCTGCAAATGTAGCTGTTATTTTCTAAGGGGTAAACATATGAATCGAGCCTGGCTGTGAAGTAAAATTGGACTGATAATCTTTTGCGGGGCCGTTTTTTTCCCTCCACTCCGCCTCTAGCAATCTTGAGGTAAATGCAGAAAGGATGACAATACTTCACAATCTGTTTGCTGCAAGGCAAATACGTAATTTATTCTTTAGGTCTGTCCGTGCCTTGGATTGCTGCCAGTGAGTGTTTGTGGCTATTCTACTTTCTAACAGGTGTTGAGAAACTTTTTTACACAATAGTGGCAGGAAGTAACTAGCTAAAGGCAGCAATGTTACAAGCTTAACTACATTTTTCAGTAGTGTAAGAGTAGCTCAGCTTGTCAAAATACTGTTGCTTTTCTGGTAACAAGCTAAGCTATTTTTTTCTTCCCCGACAGGCAGTGTTAGGGAGGCTACTTTAAGATTGTACTGTAGCTTGTCAAGTTAGAATAAAATTAAAAGTTCTTTAGTATGGCGTTGGTGTATAGAATGAACAGAGCATGTTCCTTCTACTTATTAGCCTATTGCAATTTTGCCCCCCAAATCTTTGACAGCCATTGAAAGAAAAAAACTTACAGTTGTGTGTACTGTACAACTTAGGCTACGTCTACACTAATCCGGATAAATTTGAAAATGGTGTTTTTCGTCTAAAAACGCTCCGCGTCCACACTATCATTTTCAATCGATTCTGAAGAGTTGATCATCTATGCTGAAATGACTGAAAACGCTTACGTTCCTGTATTGCGCATGCGTGAAACGTAAGACGATTCGATCTGCGTCGTTTCCATCTGCCATTTATTTACTTACGTCTCATTTTCTTTGAAGAAAAGCTATCTGGAGCATGTGCAAACTAATATTCATCTTTAATAGGGCGGTCGAAATTGAGAGCAAACAAAACAACTGCTGTACAACGCCGTCTGCCATCAGTTGAACTGGTCACATGACTGCATCATATGACTAAAATGCGTCAGCGTTTTCGAAAGCCTCCGTTTTCACGGTCCACACTGCGACGCCAAAACAGCGTTTTCAAATTTATCCACTTTGGAGAGCGTTTTCAAAAAGCTCAGTTGTCCTTGACAAAAACGCTGTCTCAGTGTGGACGGAAGGCCATAACGGAGGGAAAAAGATGCGTTTTCAAACGAAAACGTAATAGTGTGGACATGGCCTTAAAGAAAAGCATCTCTAATCCCTCATTCTTCATGAATTGTTTTGCCTACCTGTTTAGGAATTGGTGTGTAGTGCATTTGGTTGCCAACTTCCTAACAACTAGTTGCACATTCATGCCGCAATTTTATCGCACTTATTTTCATTCAAGAGCGTTTACACTTGTTATCTTTACATATGCACTATTGCATTTTGTTTAAAATATTGTGACCTCATCTATTATTCCTTTTAGTTTGTTATTCATTTTGAAGTCTATTATTATCCGTGCATTTACAATTCATTCAGCTTCAGGGCATTTTCCTGATGAATATATACCTAATCTGACAGATTAGTTTATTAATCCAGTTCACATGGTTATAAAGCTGAGCGTGCAGTACAATAGGATAAAAATGATCATTTAGCATTTTGTCACGCTACACTGCTAATCGTAAAAAAAAAATAATTAAAAATTACACTGTTGTTAAAAGAGCTGAGCTTCTGTCACACTTCTGAATAATGTAATACAATTAGCAGCATTGCTATTTGTGCTCTTCAGCGCTGCCACTGTGCAAATTTACATTTACACTTAAACATCTAGCAGATGTCATACGGTGCATTTGTTTACAGTTATGGATTTATTTTATGCATTATGCAAGAACAGCGTGAACTTGAGGTAGTGTTTGAGACAGGAGAAAATCAAACCCATCTTGCTTCAATATACCATGCAGCTTCTGGTCCAGCAGCAGCCATCCATCTAACATGATTAACCTTCTGCAGATGATTCAGAATGAAGTGGGATGCCTGATCATCAAGCAGCTGAAAAGAGGCCCACATCAACCTTGATGGTCTCTTCGGGGCTTTTGAGTTGACCTTCAGCACTGCCAATTAATTGCTTTCCAGAGGCTTCACCCTCTCTGTTCCTCTGAGTTGGACCATCTGAAGACACAACTCTTCTGCAAGCAGTGTACTTAACACTAGCTGTATTATCTAAATGTCTCTAGTATATAGTACACTAGTATTTTTCTAAACTATTGCACAATGACGATGATTCCATTAACCAATGTTATGCAACTAAAGTGTCATTTTTTCCCCTCTCGCGATGAGTCATGACAACGGATGTTGGTAGGGTTGTGTATATATCGCAGCCATCATACTTGATGAATCAGACAACATGACTGACCCCCCCATAAAAAAGGGTCATATTGATTTTGCTAAAAAAACATTATTTTTTTGTATTTGGTTTAATGCAAAGTATTTACACAGTTTAAGGTTAAAAAAACAACAACATTATTTTATATAGGCTGCTTTGTCAGGTTCAATAATCGGTTCTCCGTAAAATGTGGTGAACACGTTTGAATATTTGGGTTGAAATGTTCTGGAACAGTTTTGTAAAAACTGCTTAACCACTGATTTTAAGTTGTGTCCTCTTTTGGAAGCCCAAGCAAAGTCGTTTCACTTGGCGAAAAATAATAATTACGGCCTCTTTCTTTGCTTAAACATTTGGGAGGTTGGGAGGCAAGGTAAGCGATTTCTGAAAGCCTGTGTTCATATTTGAAATCACCACAACCAACACGCCCCTTCCCCAAAAGGGTCTCGCCCCTTTTTTTGTAGCTCCTTGTGTTCTCTCCAGCGCTGGAAAGCTGATCTGATATTTACACGGGTCCTACTTGCCTTATAGTTTCACAGACATTTTCCTTTTTAGTTTTGTATCTTAATGTCACTCGGCTCCAACATGCTCCTCCACATCATTAGTAGAAACACCCCTTACTGCTGACTGGCTACAAGTTTATTTGGGTACTCGGCCCTGACTGTGTTTCCTAAAGCATTTTGGAAAAATCTCTTTAGTTTTGAGACTTTTGTCTTTTGCAAATTCACTCCAAAGAGAAAGGAAAACTTGAAATTGAATCATATGACCCCTTTAAACCAGACTCTAATTTGCGCTGCTTTTGGTCATCGTAGAAATTAGATGTCTGTGTAGTAGTCTGTGTTCTTTAATGTATGCATTGTCGGTAAATTTATGGAAAAGTGCTCTCATGCTAATTTGCCCTATTTAGTTCTATTCTGGCTTTTTGGCTTGGTTGATGGACCCATGAACATGTTTGTAATTGATCAACTTTGATCTTGAACTTTTTTCAACATTGCACTTACTTGAGCTGAATAATAAAACTGTTGCCTTATTTAGAGCTGATTTGTTGCCGAATTGAATTTGTATGATAATTGATGACTTTGCATCGACACTGTTATTGAACTGAATTGAATCAACCTTGAACTAAATTGAGCTGAACTGACACAATTCTCTAAAGAGCTGTATTACAGTTGGAAATTAAATGGTTTCATAATAAGTTTTAACGCTGTCATGTTCTTAATTTTTCATCACCACGGAGCTGCTTTGAAGCGAATAATGTGCATTAACTGATGATTTATCTGTGTATTCAATCATTCCCATGCTGCCAAAGAGAATGATGGGAAATGTAGTTTTGTTGCGCAATCCTTTCACCTCATTAACCAGCTAAATGAGTAGTTTCATCTGGCAAGCTTCACTGTTATATTTCACCAGCAGTACATAAAAGAAGTACAAGATAATTGCACAGTTACACAATTAAGACTTAATTATGTCCAATTTGTTTCCACCATGATTCTTTAATCGACACGTCCTAAACTTGAAAAGTTTAAAAGAAAATCCACAATGTCTGATTGGTACTTGTATGCTTATTTCTTATTGTGACATGATGTGAAGAGAGCATGCTTTAGTAGTTTGTTGCTACGGTATAGTTTTAAAGTAGCTTCCCGAATACTGTAATGCAACATCTGCCTCAGATGTTTGCTTTAGTTCTGCCCACTGTTACTTGTAGACATGCACCGTAGCATAATATTAAAAAGACCTCCATGATCTGGACAAAATATGGTATGATATAAAACTTACACCAAACAAAGCTTATTTTTATAATTTGTCAGTGTCATGTGATTCTGCTTCTTTTTTGGAATACAGTTTGTGCGGGAGTAGGGCTACGTTCGATAACTGAACTGTGAAACAAGCATGTTCACAACCATTCTCGGTTAAGAAAAAAAAAAAAAGTGGACGTAGATGTGATATTTTAATATTACAGTGTATTAAAATGCTCTGCTTCACAGTGATATGGATGTTGAAACATCCTTTGAAACGGGTGGGTGCATTGCTGTATGTCTGTGGATGTGTGATACTGACGGGCTGCTCAGTGAGGAAACTTTCATTCGCTTTTGCCATTCTTTTTTTTAAGAACAAATTAATTGCATGGATATATGTCTATGCCTGTCTACTTATTTATTCATTTATTCAGGCATTTCATCCTCAGAAGTAGCCTATAGATATTATGGGATTGTGGATTTTTTATGAAATGCGTTCAGCACTGTGCAGCACTTGCCAAAACACAGCACTGAATATTTAAAATGTTGGTATTGCATGGTCATTGTCATAATGGACAATGGCTCTGAATGTTCCTTTTCAAAATGTTCACCACTTTTGTGTGCATAAAAAATGTCTCTGTTTATACAGCTCTGAGTTTAAACTTCCCAGTGATGTGGTGTCTCAGGATGCGTACAGCTGCATCAGATGAGTCTGCGTGAATTACACATCCTTTATTTAGTATTAGAATGAACTGTCTCCTGCTGCTGGACCGAAGCTGAGTCAGGGACCGATACATAATGGCTCTATGCGGACACCTGCATTAAGAATAAACCGGCACTTCATGCTGATGGTCCACCAGAGAGCCACACTTAACAGCCATTACTCTCAGCTATGTGCTTACACACCGGAAAATAAATGCATGTGCAGGCGGCTTGCAGACCACAGTAAATATTGCGCAAAAAGGTCACACTGCCACTGACTTAAAGCTTATTGAAGTGTTGCGGTAATAGCACATTTTGAATTTTAATGACTTTTCAAGTGATTTTTTTTTTTGCAGGTGTTATTCCTTCACAGGCAAACTTTTAGTTTACTTTTTAGACGTGTTTTAGACTTCAGTGGCTTAATAAATATTTATGCTGCCATTTAAAGGTTTGCCGTCATTGAATGAAGTCTCTATATATCGTATATTATATTATTACACTTTTGAAGAAAAGCAGTAATTAGTATATTTAGTTAATGTTCTTTGGATTCTGTTTGTATTTATAGAAATTATAGGCTATACTTTTATTACTGCTATATTTGTTGTTTTTGGCACAGCCAATACACTAGCCTGCCGCTATACAATATTATATATATTTTTTGCATTTGCATTTCCAGATATTGTAACACAACATTAAGTACTGTACATAAAAAAAAAATGTAGTTGGCCAATATTATAAGTCAATATTACCTACGTTTCTGTAGGTCAACATTATAAACCAGGGTGCTAACAAAGTCAAAACTCTTAAAAAAAAAAAAAGAAATATAAAATAAAAAAGAAGCTCTAATTGAAATTGCATCTTGAGAGGGATTAGTGTATTTGTTTTCCATTAGATGATGATTGCACTGCTAATTTATTCCAAGCTGAAATCAAGTACAAACACTAGCTGACTTTACAAGCTGTAATTAGTAATCAAAATCATTTGTGTTGATCATCAAGCAAAGTATGACTGAAACAGTGTGTTCATACCGTTTTTAAAAACTCTTCCCACACAGTACTTAAGGGTAAGCTACTGGTGTTAAAAAGTCATTGAACGAGCCGTGTGTTTACCCTCTCTTAAAGTTCATCCAAAAACATTCTGTTATTATTTATACAGACTAATGTGTTTTAATACCTGTGACTTTATTGATTTCCTTCTGTGGAATACAGCTGTTTTTTTTTTGTATTGTATTGTTTTTTGTTTTTTTTTCTATTAAAATAAATGTAGACTGGAGTTTGTAAACACTTGCGCACACACACACACACACATGTTGGTTTTTGTGATTTATGAGGACTCTCCATAGACGTAATGATGTTTCTACTGTACAAACTGTATGTGGTATTGTCCTACACTGACCATACACCTAAACCTACCCCTTACAGGAAACTGTGTGTATTTTTAGATTTTCAAAAAAATGTATTGTTTTTTAAGTCTTTTGAATTACGGGGACACTAAAAATGTCCTCATAAATCACCTTAATATTGTAATACCTATGTCATACCCATGTCATTATACACATTTGTGTCCTCATAAACCACATAAACCCGCCCACACACACACATGTATTCATATGTGTATTTGAGTATTTATAAATGTTTCAGTCAGAATGAACACAAAATGGAAATGTATTTCTTATTGACAGAGTACACCAACTTCACCAGTAGGAACACTAATCACTGTAATAGTGATATCAAATAAAACACCTATTTGCAACAAAGCAATATCAATAGTAGAAAACAGAGATACACTATATCTGTTGATTTGAAACGGCAGTCATTTGCATGCTTTCTTCATTCCTCAAGCTTTGAAGAAGCAATTCCCAGCACTGCACATTTTTGTACGTCTTCCTCATATAACCCAATATAGTGGGTGTGTCAGATGGGGGGGCAACAGGAGAGGATTAGAAACTACTTCATTAAATAATACTGTTTAATGAGCAGCACCAGTCAGATCGAGTCACCAAATATAAAAAACTCAAAAGTTTGGCTGAATTAAAACCCAAATGATCAGAAACAAATCAGAAGTATGTTCAAGCTATAAGGTCGCAATTGCGAGTTATAAAGTCAGAATTGCATGATACAAACTCGCAATTCTTCCTTGTTTTCTCAGAATTATGAGATATAAACTTGCAGTGGCAAGGTATGATGACCAGAATTGCGAGATATAAAGTCACAGTTGTGAGTTATAAAGTCAGAATTGCATGATGCAAACTATTCCTTTCTTAGGATTATGAGATATAAACTTGCAGTTGCAAGGTATGAAGTCAGAATTATGACATATAAAGTCGCAGTTACGAGAAAAAAAATCTGAATTATGTTCAAGTTATAAAGTCGCAATTGCAAGTTATTAAGTCAGAATTGCATGATATAAACTCGCAATTCTGTCTTCCAATTCTGTTTTTATGTGCAATTCGTACATATTTTATGAGGTGGCTAATTCGTACAAATTTGTACGACCTCACTCGTACGAATTCATACGATTTACTCTAAGGTATGAAGTCAGAATTGTGAGATATAAAGTCGCAGTTACAAGAAAAAAAATCTGAATTATGTTCGAGTTATAAAGTCAGAATTACATGCAAGTTATAAAGTCGCAAATGCGAGTTATAAAGTCAGAATTGCATGATGCAAACTATTCCTTTCTTAGAATTATGAGATATAAACTTGCAGTTGCAAGTTATAAAGCCAGAATTGTGAGATTTAACAGTCAGAATTGTGTGCAAGTTATAAAGTTGCAATTGCATGAGACAAGCTCATAATTCTGAGAAAACGAGGCAGAATTGCGAGATATAAACTTGCAATTGCAAGGTATAAAGTCAGAATTGTGACATAAGAAATCACAATTAGGAGAAAAAAAGTCAGGATTTCATGATATAAACTCGTCAGAAATTGTCAGAATTGTGACTTTATATCTCGGAATTCTGACTTTATAATAACTGTGTGATATAAAGTCCCAATTCTGACTTTTCTCAGAAATCTGAGATATAAACTCACAATTGTGAGTTACAAAGTCCAATTTTGAGCAGAAAAAAGTTCTCAGAACTGTGAGTTTACATCTCACAATACAGAATTTTATAACTAACTCTGAGAAAATAAGTCAGATTTGTGAGATAAAAAGTCTCAATAACTTTTTGATATTTTTTATTCAGTGGCGGAAATGGGCTTCCATGGATCTTGATTATCTAAAATGACAAAAAATAAAAATGGTTATGTTCCAAACATAAACTATTATTTCTGAAGATGCATAAGAACATCTTAATTATTTAGTTGTAAGTTTTTATAGTTTAATATTTAATATCACCTAAGTAGGGTTGCATTTTAATTAAGTTTTACATTTTATGAGGATAACTTGATTATCTGCAAAGAAAAAAGTCCATGTCCTTGTCCTTTTTTAAAGCTTGAAAGGTTTAAAAGTCCACATTCATAGAAACCGTATGAAAAAGGGCAACTTTTACAGTCTTCGACTTGTACAGTTTAGTTCTGAGTTCCACCAAAGAAAGAAAGTCATACAGGTTTTGAACGATCCTAGGCTGTTTAAATTAGGGATGCTCATTTCAGTTATTTCTCATAACCGACAACCGACGCTCGTTCACCGATTATTAACCGTTAACTGACAACATTATTTTAAATGAGAATTGAATTAAATTAGAAAGGATAAGCGTCTGTGACCCATTATAGTAATATTTTTTTCTGCGGATTCATTGTACACGCGCAAAAACCAGCAAACAACAGAAGACGAAGATTCACATGATCATATCTATTCATATCATACGTCTGCAGCACTTTTGCAACCAGAGAAAAATTATAGGATAAATAGGCCTATACGAGACATATATAACTTTAGCTATTATACATAACGTTAAATAATAAATCAAGAAAACAAAAGAAAAGAAGTTAGCAGTTAGTGACCCAATTAATATCAACGATGGCAACGTCCACAAAACTAAGTATTACCACTTTCTGATATGACAGGAGTCCAATCGAGGCGCGAGTTCTTTCATCAAACCTTCATTAACCGACAGCAGCTTTGGACGGAGAGCAGAGCATTTGAATCACGCGACAGAACACAAAACTGACGAGAGCGGCTCCAGCAGAAAACTGACGAGATCTAATAAAACTTTCAGATGACACGCAGCTCATTTCTCCATCAATATAAGTTACCCAAAACACACATCAAAACACATAACACCCGGTAGAAGCGCGTTTTTGCTTCAGAGCATCTCTCTTCAGCAGTGAATGACCAGTCCTCTTCCGTTCACACAGTGCATGTGTTCCGAGAACGCGGTTGCTAGTCCTGAACATTTCCAGGTGAGTTCCATTACAGAATGCGGTTGTCACTCCCTGTATTAGGACTCAACAACTGTGTTCTGCTGCTGTGTGAATGTGGCCAATAAAATGAGATTTTATATAGACTATGAGTAGATAAAATACTGAAATAAATAAATAAAGTGACCTTTTAAACTGTTTAACTGATTGTATTAATCGGTCAAAATTCATATCCGTCTGTTAACCGGTTAAAATGTGCATCCCTAGTTTAAATGATAAACTTGAAACTGTTACTATCACCTTTGCTTATCGCTCTTTGGCTGGAAGGCAAAAGGCTTTAATACAGTTCTAATACTGTGGGGGAAACTCAGACACATGTTTTACTGTTCAGAGCCACTGTGTGGGACCATTACTGATGGAGGTTTAAATCCTACAGTCCTCTCAAGCTGAAAATATAGTAATTGCTCTACTGAGGTTTGCACATTGCCAGCTGAATTTCTTCACCTCGTCGAAGCTGCGTGTGCGTGGGTTAATATGTGGAATGATATAAAGATTATCAGGTTAAAAAAGACAAAAAAACCAAAACAAAAACAAAATGCGATGCAGTGAGATTGCAGATTATGAAGCTTACTCATGAGGATTAATCTCTAAACGCTCATTAAAATCAGCATTAAGCCTCACTAATATTCAAAAACCATGAAGCTGAGTCTCTCAGTTCCAGATTCAGACCAGGGTGATGACACAGATCTTTAAGCTCTATTGAGATGTGTTTAAACCCGTTTTTTTTTGTTGTTGTTTTGTTTTAAAGCAATTAAAAGAGGCATAAAACAGATTCTCACACCGGTAGACATCTTATTTAATATTATACAGTGTCTGTGTTTGAAGAAACTATATCAGTATCGGTATCAGAATCAAAAAATTTAAACGATACCCAGCCCCATGCACAATGACATGTCTGTATATCATTGTGTATGGTTAAATGTCATTAATTCTGGATGAGGCGAATCAGCTGCCATTGATCAAATTACTGAATAAGAAGTCATTAAAATTATAGTTTTGAGAATATGGCTGAGATTGTGAATATGAGTCAGATACCGAATATACTGTACAGTGGAAGTGTGCTCTGACGATGACAGCGATGATAAAATCAACTGCTCAAATTGAAGCCTTTTAGGTTTCAAAAGGGTATGAAATATATACGTTATTTTATTCTTCTGTAATTGTTCTTAATATATATATATAATTTTTTTTTTTAGCTATTGTTGCAGTTAGACATCCACCTTATATAGACTCGAGTATGTAATAATGATTGGTGAAGCAAGCGTTCATGCATTTAAGTGTTAAATGAAAAAGTACATCAAAATGCATTGCGATTTCATGATGTTGCTGTTTTACAAAGCAGACAATTCCTCAAAGCAAAGAAACTCCACTGAGCAAATGTACTCTAAATATACCTAGCCCTACCTGCCTGTGTGTGTGTGTGTGTACAGTATATACATATATGTATCTTGTGTGACACTAAAGAAGGATACCCGAGACATCTCTGTTTGTCTCAGGATGTCCAATGACAATCACGTTTCTAATGTCTCCCAGAAAATTGCACCTGGCAGCTCTACTGAAGCAATTGGAGTGTTAAGATCACAAAAATAGCTCTGTAAGTTTGGCATTTCAACTTCTAAAGTGTTTTCTGTTCCCCTCAAATTTATCTTTGCTTGCTTGCTGTCACTGGTCACCTTTACTAGCTTGTTAGTTTTGAGTCTATCACTTCACAGATTAGACAGCTAAGGTCACGTCCATTTTATAGACTTTAAAATCTGTGTAGAAATTAAAAGTGAGTGTTATAAATTATATTTTGGGGGCTGGCAATCATAAACCAATAGTGACCAAATGGTATATACAGTAAATTAATTGTATTATATGTATTACTTTTATTAATAATTCCTTTAAGAGCCCATATACAGTAGAGAGAGAAAGGTATGCCTTTATACACCAAAGCCAAACAAGACACATTTAAAACATTTCTCTAATACCTGTCCTTACAGCCCTTAAATAACCTTTGAAGAATGATCTGCCCTTTACTTTACATAAAATGAAGTATTTCAGGAATTCACAGACATTTTATGCTTTTTATGACATCCAAAATGTGCAAAGGATTTTTTCTACATAGTTTTTGTTTGTTAATGTAGATGCTTTTGTTACTTTTAATTGTTTTTGTACATTATATGCATGTATTATTTCATGGGTTGATTTTGTTTAAGTTTCAGTTAGTAGGTTCAATACTCATACTCTTACTAATTTGCCAATATTTCTACATTTCTAATTTGAACACAATGTTTTTTTCACTAGTATTCAATACTTGTTCAGTATTCAAAGATATTTCAGTTTCGTCCATATTGGAAGAAGATGTTAATTAACACTGATTATGCTGATTTGTATTTAATTTAAACAATTTTGAGGTCTTTCTCTAACATTTTCTGTTGAACTTCTGTTGATCATCTGCTTCGGGACCCTTACAAATTTTGGGCAATGTTCTGAACAATTTCAGTTGAATAATATATCTTTTACCGTCTATCCAAATATGCAAAAATGTACACTCCACACAGAAATACGAATGAGTTCACCTGGCTACACATAGACTGTCTAGAGGTCTTTCTTTTTTTAGCCATGAATTCAATTAAGCACTTCTACTTTGGTGTTTTTTTTTTGTTATCTCATTGGTCCAAATATATATATGACAGTGTTACTAAATGCAAATTCAGTCATAATGGAAGATTAGCAAGTTGCAGACGTGTTCATAATGATGCAGTTATTATTATCACATAATAAACTGTAAGGACCATCATCGTTTCACTTACAAGATTTTACACCTTTTAATTAAATAAGCCCCTCTTTCGCTATTTTTACACTATCTCTCCCTCTTTGGCTTGGTCGACCTCTTTTGGGAAATGTAGAAAAGTACTACTTTGATAAAGATACTTGAGTAAAGTTGTTGTTTTTTTATCATCAGTAATGAACGTTCTCAGCACTTATCACAGTTCTCTGTTCTCTCACCACAGTTGGCAAAAAAATAAATAAAAAAATACACAAGGCCTCCAGCAAACTCTCTAAAGCAAAGAAAAACCCCGCTGAGCAGTGGGATGTGTCTGTCAGGGTGTGTGCTATTCAGAATTGATTTAAGAGAGCCATTTGAATTCCAGTTTAGTTCCAGAATTTGAATTAAATGTGAACTGAGGTTGCAAAAGGGAAGCAGGAGCAATAGTTGGAAAATACACACAACATATGAGTCATTTCCTGAAATATTAGATGGTGTTATTAATTAATTTTAATTGATAATTTAATTTGAATTATTATTACATTTGAAATAAACTATCTTTTTGAATATATTTTATAATGCATTTTATTCTGTGTGTTATTGTGTGCTAGGTGAAATATGTCAGAAAACAAATGTATTTGTTAAACAGTTTTAAAATGTCTGTTATGTGAAAGAAATCCTAATTGTCAAATTTGCTGAATCTTTGTGCCAGCCTTGTTGCACTGTGTATTATTATCTCTCCGAGCTGTGAAAATCCTCTATAACATGGCTTTTGTTACATGCTGTATGGGCCAAACGGATGCTGGGAACCTTATTAAGAAGTAACCATGCTGTTTAGGCCAACTTATGAGCATGAAGACATAAAGAATATCACAAGGTTTGCTAATATAGCACAGTTTTTAACAAAACAACATCAATCCATGCAGAGATCGTATTGAATTGTTTTTAACTTGTCCTGTGAGAAACTACTTTATAGCAGTTTGCAACAGTCTCTCTGATATAATATCACGCAGACTTGATTTTATCGGGGATTGGGTTTATTCAACCTGAGCTAGACTTCACGTTTCTGCACCATGCATGCGAACAAACAAACACGCTCCACTCTGGCTGTAAAAATGTGAACAAACAACACAGCGCGAGATCTGCTAAGGCAGAGATAATGTTGTGTAAAATGCCTTGATGTTGATTATTCGGAATCATCAGGGCATAACCGCCTTTTGCACAAGGAGCACAATGAAACAAATATCAAGCTGAGGGCTTAAATTGCCTCTAAAAATTTTTGGAGTGATACATATTTTGTGACATCTAACCCTGTATTTTTTCCCCTGAAAGTAGCAATGCACTGGACTGTCTAGCTTTGAAAACTTTGTAGCTTATTTTGTTTACTTGCATCTAATATATTTTCCAACCTTTTCACTGCAATTTCCAGGGCAGAAGCTGGTGGCATGAGTGACTTAAAAAGAAGAAAGCACACCAATTAAACATGTTATTCAGCATATGTCATAACAACAGCTCGCATACAAAGAGCTGTGCTAAGTAGACCAGCTCATTGCATTTGATGTGGTGTCAAACATATAAAACGGCCTAACATTTACTCTACTTTACCTTTAAATAAGAAAGCTGTCATCATTACTGTGCAACGTATGTATAATATTACTATTTCTTTAGTGGGATGAAAAAGAGATTTTTAGCATACCCATGCTGCTCAACAAAAGCATATACTGACCAGAGGATGTCCGGTCCTCAAAACAGATCAATGGACAAAACGAGTGGTCAAAAGGGTTAAAAGTATTCTTTAAAAGTTATTCTCGTGCGATAGCTTCATGCCCAGAGGAATAGACCAAAATGTATTTGTATGCATTTTCTGTTGCATATAAATGTCTTTCCCGATACTTTCTCTGGTGCAGCTTGTGCACTTGTGATGTGAGGTGCTCAAATGTGAGTTTTAGAAAACATGAATCATAGTAAAAGCAAAAGACCCGTGGCTAGCTATGAGGTCACAGAGGTCTGGACCTCAGTAAATTTTTCATGTTCAAAAATAAAATGTGTTCTTTGAATGACTGATTTGCTGTTTAAAACTCTACTTATGAGCTTCTGCATGTATAATTCAGTTTAGACCGTTTGCAAGAGTGTTTAGCGTCCATGGTATAAAGTTGATTGCTGTGAGCCACTGGCAGACTTAATAACTGGCTCATATTGCCAGAGCCAGCTTTGTAAGCATATTTTAACTTGTCTTCTCCACTTAATATGACATGTTAGAAATTGAATTGAAGTGGGAAGCTGCAGTTTAGGGTTTGCAATATCTTTATTATCTATAATATTTGAATTAATATGTTTATTTTTTATTTCTCAGAATTGTATTTGTTATAGCCAGATTGACGGCTGAAGGTCTGGAAGCCATGACAGTTTTCACTGGCCAAGGCCCACCCATGAGGCCAATTGATCAACATGTCAAACAACCAATCACAGTTTGTTTCTTTTAGCATCACGTTGCGGGGCGCGGAAGTGCCATCACAGTAAAGGACAGATGTTTAAAACTGTTGGATGTGTTTTATTGGAGTATTGTTTAATAATGGTAATCCAGTATCGGTTTAGGGTAGAGTCTAGTATGGGTGTAGTGTATGTTATTTTAGAATTCAATAGACTATTAACCTTTTAGAGCTAATCACCAGACATTTTATTTCTTAAATGCCACAATACATCTGACAACCACTATTAAACGTTCATGGTTCACGTTCAAGTTCTAGACAAAACTAAACCTGCTTTTAGCAACATGCATTAGTCAACTGATTTTGAAAGCACTGTGAAGCATGCAACAATCAGCATATCATTTTGCACGAATGTCCCACCAGGCACATTTTTCCATTGAGTGAATGTGTGAATTTTTATGAGTTCATATTGTTAGCCATGAGGTGCTGACTTCATCTCTATGTGTGCATTTGCTGTTTTCTCAAAGGATTTGAGTTGTTTTATCAAGTTTACAAAGAGTGGCTGAATGGCTGGTACAGTTAATTTGTTTTTGCTGAGTCCATTTTTCTTCATTGATTTTTGATCTGGCCAGGCCGTTGCATGGAGGGATAGTTGTTTAAAGCTGACAGCACTGATTGTTTGTTGCACTGGGCTTGTCCTGCCGCCTTTATTTTTTTCTCTCTCTCCCTCTTTCTCACATGCATTCTCTTCTGTTTCCCCATCTCTTTCAATCATACTATTAGTCCCAAGAACACACACCCTGCCTCCCATTTTAAAAATTGCAATATGGCTACAGTACACAAGGACAATCAAGTGTGCTGGTATTGTATGCTTTGAATAGTCCGCTACTATATCATAACCTTTTAGTGCAGTATATCTTTTAAATTGTGTTATTGAATCCCATTTTTTTAAAGACCATTGTGATTAATTGTAAATCGAGATTGTGTTTTTTTTTATTTATTATTAAGCACACTTATTCATAAAAAATAAAATTACTGTAACAGCAACAACAAAATCATTATTGATAATGTAAACTGTTTTAAACATTTTAGTAACCAAGGATGTAACTAATGTAGTGACTTAAACCATCTTTTGGCATTAAAATTGTACTGTCAGGTTTCACTAAAGACACACAGTGACAAATTAGCCACAGTTGGACACAGTTATTTTTTTATGTCTGACCTTAATGTATATGCATTTTTCAACTTGTCTTCCAACCAATACGCTCATATAGGTCGTTTGTCCAAATCCCTGAAATACGACCCATCAGAGTTTATACTACAATTACAGCCTTATCAGCAACCAAACATTTTAAAATTGAAGGGATAGTTCACCCAAAGATGACAATTTGATGTTTATTTACTTACCCCCAGGGCATCCAAGATGTAGGTGACTTTGTTTCCTCAGCAGAACACAAACGAA
>JAUMHQ010000081.1:4617806-4638640 GCA_032361165.1 Enteromius paludinosus
GTTCAGTTCAAAGTTCACTGAAATATGAACGTGTTCAATGAACGCGTTCTTTTGAACTCGTTCATGCACAACACTGGTGAAGACGCACATTGTGCACGAGCACCAACTTATAACAGTGGCAAGGAGCGCTCGTCATAACACATTCCAGCGATAGATCGCCTGCTATTTAAAACAGACCAACCAATTTATCCTCGAATGGAAATGTTTCTTTTTTAACAACACATTTAAGCACATTTTTTTGTTTTTATTGAGAGCGTAGGCCTAAATAAAAGTAAATTCACGCGATCCCGCCGGAGCATCTCGTGGAAATATTTGTTATTCCTGCTGAATAGGCTTATGGTGCGTTTCAGTTTCTTTTTAAATACATTCGTTTTTGGCAAGACTTTTATAATCTTTATAATGAATACCATTAGTCTATAATTTGTGTTTTATTCTATGATTTTTAGTTTTATATAGTTGTTGGAATGTGAAATAAATCATATCCTTAACGCATAGATTATTTTTGACACATTTGTTTTTGTCTGATCTATTGATCTTCAAGCTACTTTTTGCAATTTCGAGAGAACTTTTTATAGAGAAATTTTAAATGGATTATATGGCACTCAAAAGTCAACAGATCATTGCAGACTATCTGTTTAATATCGAATTTGATCGATTTGAATAATAATAACTACAGGTTGGTTTTGTTTTGGTGAAAGTCTATTTCATAAAGTGTGTCCCCCTATGAAAACGAAATGTCCCTCCATTCAAGACTTTCTGGCGATGGCCCTGAATAAAATAAAATAAAAGTTTCAACTTAATGCTGAAACGGTTGATTTTTTGATTTTTAATTATATTTTTGTGGTCTCAAATCTTGTCAGATTGTTCATAAAGTAAACATCGATAATGCAATGTGGGGTCTGAGTCAGATGTAGTCTTTGAGAAGAGTTTTGGCTGAGTGACTGATTGTTGTACTCTTAGCAGGAACAGCTTTCACCCATCTAGAAAAGCTGTCAACAATCATCGGGACTGTCATGTACCCCTGGCACCTTGGAAGTGAAATGTAATTCACCAGTAGTTGTTGAAAAGAGGTGCAAGTGTCCGAGGAAGTGGCAGTCATTCTAGATTTTCCACATTCATCCTTCAAAAGACCAGATGTTTTCAGCTTGTGAGGCAGCACTGTATTTGGTTATAATGAAAAACTCTGAATATTAAATGACTTCCAAAAAGCAACAGGCTTTTATGGATCCTACAGTATGATATAGCAGAATCAATAGTTCATGTTCAAGAAAGAGAAAGGCCCAATTGAGCAAACATGCAAATACAGTACATTTGCTGATATGGCCAAAAAGGAAGATGCAAGTCTGGTAGCTTGTAATGTAAATCAACTTTTAACAGTGTAGAAGACTATACAGTACTTACAATACAGTACATAAAATGCTAAATATTGCATAAAATGTAAATATTAGTTGTCACTCTATATCTCCTAATAATACGTCTCAGTAAAACAATATTCAAATGCTTAGTTTTATGATGAACACTATATTTTTATTTCATGGTCAACCATAGAAAGCAGTACAATACAATGATGATTGAGAGAATATTTTAAAAGCTTCATACATCATAATTGATATCCACATTTAAACATGACAGATTGGTAAACTTCAAGTAAATATAAGTACAATTACTAACAATATAGAAGGTTTTTTTTTATTTTATTTTTTATGTTTGCTTTATTAAAATGTGAACATAATGCTATAAAAATAATAATAAATAAAAAGTTAAATATTGAATTCTGCCCAGAACTCTGTTTAGTTATTTCAGAATTTAATTATGAACTAAATAAGTCAACAAATTAAATACAATTAAAAAGTAAGCACAGGTAAATAATTGTTATTCTCTCTTTTTGTCTTTTACAGTAGTTTCATAATTAATTAGGGTTTATGGACCATCCTGAATATCCATAAAACTTTTGACCCTATTTGGTAAGGAAATTGACTTTGTGTCATGATCTTATGACTATTTCCAAGTTTGCTTGAAATATCATCATGTAATGTCACACCATTTCCAATCCAGGGCGCCTATTCCGCAGGTGCACACTTGATGTACGTCTCTTTGATGTCTGTGCCAATGAACGTCTGTCTGTGTCAACACAGTTATGTCAATTACAGCTTGACTGGTTTTCATCCTTGCAGCTTTTTGCATTGATTTGTCAGCCAGTGTGTTTCCGCAGCTTTTGGTAGTGTTGAATTAAAAAAAAAAAGTGTTTTGGATGTCAACATTAGAGCTGTCAGTTTAATGCGTTAATACAGTTAATTAAGTATATTAAAAATAATGTGTTTAAAAAAGCACAATTAATCATACCCCCTGACCAGTAAACAGGAAGTTTTTCAACCAGCATTTCAAGCTTGAAATATCAGCTTATTGAAAGCATATTTTTGCGGATACTCAGGGGCCGTTGTGTATGTATTTTCAAAGACAGCTGGATGGAGCTCAAATGAATACACAACTGCAGCAGTCTAGACAGTTGTTTATTTTATTGTTTTATTATTTTTTATTATTATTTATTTTATTATCTTGATACTAGATGCCAAAAACAGTGCTCATTGTGAAAGATTATGTAAGAAACAATGACATTTAACATAATATCCAGAAGTATTTTTTGATTGTATACTAGGAATGGCACGGTTCATGAAAAGAAAAAACGAACCGTTCGGTTCGCTTGTCTCGGTTCGGTGCATGCATGCGTCGCGCGGTTCGACAGTTCATGACATGCGCAATGTAGCCTCGTGCCCCGTATGTGACATCAGTGTGTTTCCCTTTCGCGCAAAAGAGTTGAGGTGTCTATGGTGTGGAGTGAGTGCTGCAGGTCATAATACTGTCCGTGTAGAAATGGCAAGTGGGAGAGAAAAGGAAGGCTGCCTGGAGTTGGAGGATGCGCCAGCGTCTTATAAATCTGGTGTGTGGGAACTAGGGTTGGGTCGAAAGACTATGCCATCGTCCATCAGCGATGGCCGATAGACATCACGATGCTGAGCCGGCCTAGCGATGCTTCCGCCCTGCCGCAGCAGCAGCAACCAGATTGCAAAAAATTACACTTTATCTATGGCAGCAAATCTATGCCATTAATAAGCGAGCACGGTAAATCAATTTAAATTCCGCGAGAGGATGTACATGCGAAGAAACGGGGCCCCGAGCTCATATCAGACCCTCGCGCACGTGTGGTATGTCAGACTCTTTAAGTTCATATGACATTGAAGAAATATTGGCTACTGACATTTTTACAGGTATATTCAGTTTATTTTCCAGACACTGTGGCTTCATTTAAAATGCCAGTGTTTTTGCTTGTGATGTTCTTTTTTTAAAAGTGACTTTGGATAAAAGTGTCTATTAAAAGTTATGTGACCGGTGATGGCAAAATGAGTCAAAGTGTGCACGGTTAATTAATAAGCCATGTTTTATCAAACAAAATTCTCCAAGTGGTAAAAAAACATCTAAAATTATCTTTATTTGTATTTATTTATTTATCTTTTTCTGAGAGAGCCCCTTTTTTTCCTCTGCTTTGTAAATATTTATTTTAAATTCTAAATGACAATAGCTCAAATATGATTTTCAAGCTCATGCTGATGAGAACAGAATGCTTAATGCTTGGGGAAAATTGTATGTTTAACATTATTTTTGATCCATATTTTACAATAGGTCTAAACATAGATTTGTTTCAATGTTAATCAAACATTAAAAGAAAAGATAGAATTAAACTACTGTTTATTTGCATCTTTGGTCTTATTTTTAATAACAAAAATGAAATAAAAATACTTGTCATTAATAATACACTTTAGTAATTATTGTTAGGAAAAAATAAATGCAATGTTGGTTTGCGATTTTGCATTGGAACCTTCAGAAAACTTTAATTCAAAGGAAATTTTGCTCATTTAGACTCATTTTGAGAACACATGTCATAACATGCATGTGTCATTATACAAACAGATGTGACTCTTCAATTATCCTGTTCATAACAGTTTATGGGACTGGCTTTAATTCTGGATCACAAGTTGTTTAAGGTTCAATTCTCACTATTAACAAACAATTAACTACAACTTTTGCCTCAATAAACACTAATTTGCTGCTCAATAATATAAGGTAGTTGTTACGCTTAGGTATTGTGCTAGTATAGGGATGTAGAAAATAGCCCTTAATATGTGCTTTATAATAACAAACACCCAATATGATAATTATAGACATGCTAATAAATACATAGTAGAGAGATACTATTATTTTTAAGTACAGTGTTACAAAAATCCGTAGGCTATTTTTTATGAATGAATAATTGATATCATTCTTGTGACAGTAAAGAGTAACTGTATACTGACAATAACCAGAAGGTTTTATGTCAGCTGACACAACAGTATATAGTAAATGAGTTATTCATTTGAGGTGCAAACTGATGTGTTGAGTCTTAAATAAATGAGAGTGTATCTAGAGTCAGTGAAGATATTTGTTGCTTCCATCAGCCAGCTTATCTGCTTCATTGAGACCTTTCAGCTTAGTTTTTTGTGCTTTTTTTTCTGAGGAGGTGTAAAGGGCAGTTTTCAATGACTGAAAAGGTTTCAGTTGGTCATCATATATGTGGACTGTCTATTTTGAGTTCTTAACCTTTTTCCAAGTCATTGAGTGATTAAGATGTATATCTGTGTGCTGAACTTCAACTTCAACTGTTTTTAAAATGATCTTTTCTTTAAGGCAAATATATTCTGAAACTGCTGTTCATCTGTTTGGTTTTAAAGGGGTCATGTAGTGAATATACAGTACACACATAAATTCACTTATTTGATCTTGTGAAATAAATAAATGAATACATGCATACATATACTGTATACTTTAACAGATAGACGGGTGATATGAAAATTAATATCTGGAAGTCCAGTGGGTCTACTTGTCTTTGGGTCACTGCAAATCAATGCAAAGCTGTTCTGAGTAATCATCCTTATCCAATGATGATACATTTTTGTCCTGATCGGAGTGAACAAAGACCTCATCCATAGGGCAAGAGGGGTCACTGAGCAGTTTGATGAGAATGAAAATTAAATGACCAACATGTTAAACTGCCTCTCAACCACAGATTTTAGATCAAACACACCTGACAAATTTTTTTGCTGGAATACGTGAAAATTACAGGCGGTCGTGGCCTAGTGGATAGGGAGTTGGGCTTGTAACCCAAAGGTTGCTTGCTCAAATCCCAAGTTCAGCAGGGATTGTAGGTGGTGGGAGTGAATAACCAATGCTCTCTCCACCTTCAATACAATGACTGAGGTGAAACCGTTCCCCCAACTGCTCTGCTCCCCAGGCGCCGCAGCAATGGCTGTCCACTGTTCTGGGTGTGTTTTTAAGTTGTTCACTTCCCACTGCTGTGTGTGTGCACTTGGATGCGTTAAACGCAGAGCGCAAATTCCTAAGTTGCCAATTCAGTCAAGACAACCAATGATTTCTTGAAACAGGGGTGCCCATTCAGTTCTGGTGAACTACCTTTCTGCAGAGTTCAGATCCAACCTTCAACACACCTGCCTGTCAGGTTTGAGAACCATTGATCTAGTGTTTCTGAAAATTTAGTGTAGGTTTATTCAATTAGGGTTGGAAGTGAACCTACTAGGAACCTTCAGGAACAGGATTGGACATCTTTACCCCTATTCTGACAGGACTGAAGTATTAGTTTTTTTTTACAGGTCATAGGATGTGGTTTCACACATCATATTTCATGTATGTCTTTCACATTCTTTCACAAAAGAAGAAACATTGTGTTCAGATGTTAAACATTTTTGTTTCTACTGGGAATGCTAAAGTTTTAAAACATATATTTTCTTCCCAGCTTACTTAACTTATCATCACCATTCAGAGCCTCTGTAATATTGAACGGATGTGGAAAATAAGTGAGCAAACAATATAGCTCAGGTAGATCAAAACACACACGCAGAAGTTTTGAGGTAGTACAATATCAGCCATCACAGTGTCAGGGTGTATGTATGAAGCACAAGGCAAAGACTCAGTGATGATACATAAACTTTACTTGAACTTAGAAGACAAAGAACCATACATACACATCAAAGTAACGTTAAGACATTAGCCAAGTTTCCATGCCTTCTAGCTGATGGAAATGCTAATTATCGATAACATTTTGTAAATGTCGACACAGTATTTTTCCATTTAACTTTAGCGCATAAACTCTATATCGATACTTCAAATGTCGCAAAAAAATGTTTGGAAACACCTTTTGTCGAGAAAAAGGGCTTGAACGCAAATAAATGTAGTGTCACATGATAGAATTAGCCTATAGGCAGCGTCTGTGTTCGTGGTGTTGCTCGTATCAAAGCACCTTAGCCTCCTTCAAAAGCGCATTGACATTTTTTTTTTCCCGCAAATTCTCTTTGTCGATAACAAAACAGCGTAAAAACTGGATGGAAACTTGGCTATTGACATTAACATAGTAACCTTGACGATCGACAGACAGACTAACACAGCAGGCTTATGAACACAAGGGATAACTAAAGACAGGTGGGGAGCAGAGGTGGGACAGGTTAGACAATCAACTAAACTGGAACAGGAACAGGACCATATAAACAAACAGGAAATACTAAAACAAAACCAAAACTAACTAGTGACATATAACACCGAGACAAGGGCATGACACACAGACATTCACGTTCTTATATAATACATTTTACACAATACTTTTCTAAGACAATATCTGTAAAATTTCATAGATTTGAGAAACTCATGACAGGGGTGACTAGTTTTCTGCTGTTCAAATTCCTAAGCCATTTTCTTCCCTTTTTAATCATCCCAAGATGGTTTGTTTTGCCCAGAACCCGAAAAAGCAAAGTCCCTCCATAATTAAAAATGGCTTCGAGTTCAGAGTTTAATTCCACAAAATAAAAACTGGCCTTACAAATTTCACAACAAATCACATTAGAAATAGTCAATTGGAATGTTGTACACACTCCTACATGCTTCCGTTGAAGTTTTTAAAGAGATCACATTAATGTTTAATCAAGTACGTTTCGTATTCCTACGATTTAAAGCTCCCAACATAGTAACATGCCCATGAGATCCTCTTGTAAAGTGCTAGATCTGTCTGCCTGGATTTCTGTACTCCTCTCTTTCCTGCCCGTCTCTTGCGCGCAATTCTCACTTCTTGCCTGTCCATCAAGCATTCAGCCAGCCATCCATCTATTCATCTTTCTATCCATCAAATTTGGTAACTGCCTATATTTATTTCTATATGGATGCTTTTCTGTTGATTTCTGTGTAGGCAGCTGTCTAGACACCTGTCTGCCATTTTTGGATCAGTTTCCTTTATTCTTTAAGCATCTGAGAGCTGGGAGTAACATTTCTTTGTGGTATTTTTTTCTGCCTGAATAGGGATGCATACACATTTGAGAATTGTTTTTTATTTTGGTAGCTTAGTGTATTTCTCAGTCTCCGGTTTTGAAGCTATATTCTAAAGGTTCAGGACAGCAAAGGTCATATTTTGCAAGTATTAAAAGGCCTGTCTTTAATTAGGGCCTCATAAATGTCAGCTCCCTTTTTTCCTCAAGTGCCTCTCTGAACAAACACAGATCCATGGTTTGGGTGGCTTTAATTTCTCGAGGTTACTTCCCCTCTCTCCGGGCGAGGCGGTCTATAAACGATTCTGTGCCATGTGAGGAATGAAGCATTTAAGTTGCCATTTGTGGGGCTGTCCTCATTACTGAGCATCACATCTGTGAGTTTAGTCAGATGGCTTGGTGCGTTGGAGCTTAGTCACTTTGCTAAAGTTCTAATTGGCAAATAGCAGAATGAGGAGTTTTTAGCAGGTGTATAATGGCTCTTTAATTAAGATATCCAACAAGTCCTTCCTCTTTTGGCATCCTTTTTAACACAAATGGGCAATTTAGAATCATTTGTAGCAATTGTAAATCCACAGCATTGATTGATGTAATATAATAGAGATATAATTAGCCCTGAGATTTATTTGCGTAAACACTAAGCATTTGCTATCTAAATTCATTTCAGTCTGTGTAGGTGGCATTTGCAATAGTACATGGTGGTTCATGACATGCATTATTTTTGCAACTCTAATTTTCATGTGATGAGAAAAAACAACAACACAATAACAAGGTGTCAAACTGTCAACCTTTCTTTTCCTTTGTTTCTCAGTAGGGCATTTGTGATAGATAAAAAAAAAGACTTGCTTACTGAATTAATTAACTTAATTGATCTTCAAGATAATTTGTTCTAGTAAAAAAAAATAATTAATAAAATTGGTAATTGCCTCATATATAAATATAGAAATGATATACACTACAGAGGTTTGGGGTCTTTTTGGTGTCTGTTGTCATGAAATGACTGTCATTACCAAGAAAAAACTGCATGTTTTGTTTAAATGCAGTATGTGGATTTCTCACACTGATCTCACGGTGATTAATTATTAGTAAGTGTAATTCATATGAATGACCACACTAATCACACCCCTAAACCTACCCGTTACAAAAGAATGCAAAATCATGTTTTATTCTGTTTCACTAGCACATGCATTCTCTGAGTTCGAAACCATGATCGCATGATCACTGTTCATCTTATAACACATCATTCTACAACCTGAACTACAGTTAAACCCTGAGTCATGTGGGAGATAAAATAGTACAAAACATTAATATGCAAATTTCCCGTTGCCGATAGGGGCACAAGTGTAGTATACGCCCTCATGGGTCGTATTTCGATGCTATGTACAAACGACATATACGGATGTATTGGTTGG
Organism: Enteromius paludinosus; assembly: GCA_032361165.1. Lineage (NCBI taxonomy): Eukaryota > Metazoa > Chordata > Actinopteri > Cypriniformes > Cyprinidae > Enteromius > Enteromius paludinosus. The sequence continues at coordinate 4,626,577 of JAUMHQ010000081.1, forward strand.
AGGACATGTTGGACATTACAATGCATAATTATATGTACCCTAAGCCAAACCTGGATCCTAAACTTAACAATATAAGTACATGTAGTTAATTAATATTACTCAGTACTTAAATGTATAGTTAAAAGTGTCTCCAAAAAACATATTTAGCAAGGATGCATTAAATTGATCACCTGGGAAAACAATAAAACAATGTAAGTATTCTAAAATGTCTCCTTTTGATACTGCAGTAACTGAATATTTACATTTTCAGGACAAGATGTTTCTAGAGCAATGCCAGATGTGATGATGAGTCAACGCGCATATCTCTGGATATTCTGATATTTTCTTCCTTCAGTGTATGTAGGATTTATACTGTGTGTATATATATATATATATCTTGTCCATGAAAAAAAAATTTAGACTAAGAAAAATCTGACTGCTTTCACGCATTCCTCAGCACACTTAGTGGTTCGAGGAGTCTCATGTGTGTAGCACATGTGTTGGATGAGTTAAGGTACTATGCGGTTTTCATTCAATTTTTGAGCTCTTATTTTCAGTTGGACCAAATTTTTATGTCTTTGTGCGCCATTTGTTGAGTTGTTTTAATGAGAGACAATTATGACAATACCTCATGAGGGTATTACACAGCTGAAGCAGAGAAAAAAACTGATTGCTCTAAACTTTATCAAGGGGCTAAACAACTGCTCTTTTTTCCCCTCATTGCGCCTACGCAAAGGCAGAAATTAAACCATGGTGACACAATGTGTGATATGGATGGGAGCGATGGAGGCTCCACAGTTCCGGGTTTCCATGTTTATTTCACACATATAATTTGAGCTGTCAAGTTGCAGCTTGATGATCGGACCATATACTGTAGTGTGAGCAAATGAATGGCTTGCTTGGCTTTACATCAGTTGCGATTTACAGTGAGAGTTATTTATACAGTATGTACAATAGGTCTAGGGCAGACTTGTTCTTGGAGGGCCGGTGTCCTGCAGAGTTTAGCTGCAACTTGTCTTACCACACCTGCCTGGACGTTAAGTATACCTAGTAACACCTTGATTAGCTGCTTCAAGTGTATTTGATAAGGGTTGGAGCTGAACTCTTCAGGCACACAGGCCCTTCAGGACTGAACTAGGTGACCCCTGGTCTAGGTGTTTGTTCAAATCCTTAACTCAACCTCCATGCAACTTCAGTATATCTAAGTACCTGGAATTATGAGTCTAAATTGTGAGATGTAACAGCCCTCTCTCTCTTATTTTCAGATTTTGCTAGAGCCGTTGCCGGGAGACCTGTGTCATATGCTGCAGTGCTGCGGATGAAAGCAGACAGTTCCTCATCCTCCTCGCTCAACTCCAGGATGAGGTTAAGGAACAACCATGGAGTGGGATCTTCTAGCCAGGACTGGCCTCCGTTCTCCAGACATAGATACTCAGCCCTCAGCTCACAGGAGGACTATAGGAGTGAAGGTGAGAATGAGGCTGAATCACACAATCCCATGCCAATTCACAGAAGCATGCTGAGCAAACTCACTCTCACAGATCTGTGTTCTCATTATACCGGAGCAAAGAAGTTTTACTTGTTTTACTTCTAACTAACTTGAGAAGTTTGACCTCACAGGGAGTGGCTCAAAAAACAAGCCCTCCAATCATGAGGCAATACTTCACACTTCATTAGCTCTGTTTGACTAGCTCTAGACTAGATTTTAATTGTCGTCTTCCATATCATGTTGCAAAGATCATTACTAGTCAACAGAATGAATGTGTTTTGCACTTTGCAAAGTCAACACTTTCAAGACTATCTTGGTCCAACAGTTTTCCCAGTTAGGTTTTGATGGTCCACTAGCTAGACCTGCCCCAGATCTGCACTAACCAGTATTTAGGGCCTTTTTGGGGGCCTAACAAACAAGGACTGTGTGTTGGAGTCTTGTATAACATTGAAAGCGACCTAGACATCTCACCCATGAATCATGTCTCTATTCAGTTAACGTGGACCCCATCCAATCAGAAATTGAACAGGGATCACTTCCGAAATTCCCAGCCTTCTGTCAGCCTGACAATTGATGGATGCTGTTGTCACTGGGAGAAACATATATTTCACAAGATATGAGACAGCTGCGTTATAAAAGAGAGCTTTACAAATAAAATAAGTTCTGTCCAGGTTCCTGTTGGTTCATTGGTTCATATCAATTTGTTGTTTGAAATAATTCTACATCTATAAACTTTTTAGGTTATTTGAAGGAAATGTGTTTTTGATACAGGATCGCTTAAGTTCAGGTAAAGCCAGAATAAAGTGGTTTTTCAGCTATTTTTAGATGGTTTGTATTTGATTATCACTAGCTACAGTATGTCTCACAAAGCCAGTGTTCTGACTTGCAAGTCCATGTCTGTTTTCATGTTGTTTGGAAATGGGTAAGTCTAAAATGGGCAATAGATTGATGAATTTTTTGATGAAAAATGATGCATTCAAAATACAGTGAAGCAATATCTGTTAATGGTTGTACAGAAAACATCGAAAATGTGGGTAGACTAAACAAGCCTGTTGAAAAAGCATGTGAAAGTCAAACTAATTGAAGCTGGTAGATAACCTTGGCTTAGCAGGTGGTGATCACATTTAACCTGAGTAACCTTGAGTTTATGCAAGTATGTATTTATTTATTTACTTTTTATTATTTTGTATTGCTTTTAGCCAATACATTCACCAATTCAAGAGGTTATCAAGATAATGTAGTACTTGGTTATCAGGAAGCGTTGTGGTTCAGTGGGAACAGATGAATAAGTCTGATTGGGTCAGAACGGGGTCACAGGAACTGTCTCGTTGAGATGATGCAGTCAGTACCACCAACTTCTCCGGATCACCACTCTCCATCGGTTTAGGGGTCATTCAGGAGACGACAGGGGAGCCAGAGCAGAGCCGTCACGTAAATGAGGTGCGCGCCACTTCCTTTGCCACACCGTGAGAACAGAGTAATTGTCAGTGAGTTGTGTCCTCTCTGTGTAACCCACGCTCTTCAGGTTGCTGTGGAATTGTAATGCATAAGAGCTCATGGGGGGTACGCAGGGCTGCTGTTCTCCCGGTGAGGCTGACGGATCACAGAGCGCCTCTGAGATGACTGATTTCTGTGACATTATCAAGCTGCTAAATCATAAAACACTCAACGTCGCCCCATACTGAGACTACAAGCCGCCTCCAACAACTGCACAGCACCGCAGACAGATAGATACAACATCCTCTTCACATACACTACAGTGATTCTCAGCTGGTACTGTTTAAAACTCACTGTTGTTGTTCACTGCTTAAATTTGCAGATGCTAATAAACAGCTTAGCGTGATCTCACAGCTGATACAAAAGCGGCCTCACAAAAGTTTTAGAGATGAATATTACAGAAGCATATAAAAGTCATAAAAGTGTGTGGGCAGCAGTAATTATTCCCTTCCTACATCTAGCGCACTGTTCTTTCTCGCATATGGAGTGCATAATAAATAACAGCCTACTGTAGAGTACTGTATATACCTGCATTTTATTGTGTGTGTAGTAAGTAGACGTACTTTTGTGCATCTTTTAGATCTCTGTACTACATTTGTGACTGCAGACGGCTGAAAATAACTCCGCTGTAAATGCAGAAATGGCTTGTGATAATGATAAATTGTGGTTAATCGTGGTTAAGTGGGTTTGCAAGTCGTGTTGAATGACTTGTTTGTAAATCTGCCTGAATACAAAATGTGGAGTTGGGTACTGTCAAAATGAACTCAATAAATCAGTCGACAACTCGTTTACTGGCTGAATCAATGGAAAATATTCTTGACTCATAAACTCACATACTTACAGAATCAAAGTAGTTTTTGAGTTAAAATTTCACTTACTGAGTTTGGAAAAGCTATGTTATTGAGTTTGAGCTTTTTTTAATCAATAACTCACTCATTGAATCAGTCAAGTGGTTCTTAGGTTAACAGCTCTCTCGTTAAAATTGGTTACAATAGGTAGAGAGTGAACACATGGCAACCTTATTGAATTGGTTGAAGTTAGTGACTACTTTTACCAAATCAAAGTAATTTTCAAGTAAATAACCCCCACACTAAACTGACTGAAGCTACAGAATTGAGTAGTATGGGACCACTTGCTTTAAATGCTTAGAAGCTCATCTTAGATGTGAAAATATGGAATACTGAATGTCTAACAGTCTAAAAGTGATTTTAAATTTGCTGCCAATTTCATAGAGTGAAAAAAATATTCATTTATTTGAAAATGTGATCTGTGTCATATATCATTGAAAATATCTATAGCTGGCAGATTTTAAGCCCGATTTGCATGTTTGATATTTACAACTCTTGATCAGGCTGCCTCTGACGTGATAGCCGCAATAACCAAATGCAAGCGAGCAAGTGTCACTCTGATGTTGTGTGCCTCCATAAGTGAAACTTGGCAAAAATACATCAAACATATTCTTTGTTATACTTTATTTTTCATTGTACAGCAGAACATGCACCGGCAGAGCCAGTATGACAGTGGCCATATTGAGATTTTGAATTTTCTAAGGTGGAAGGAAGTGGACACACTTTTTTTTTTTTTTAATACAGTCAGTAGTCTCAATTCTAGCAGAACACAAACAGCATATTTGTTTTAGTTAGGCATCAAACTACACTGAGTTTTAGCATTAAAAATGCCGCAGTGCAGTACATGCATTTCACCAAATTTTGGTTATAGCCAGTGGTCTCAGTGAACTCAATTCAAACAATTCACATAACCAATGGGAAGTTTAACCAAAGGAAACTAGCTCTATATATAATATATAACACTTAAGTTAGGCATGGAATCTCTCTTTTTAATTTTATCAGACTTTAACTGTTAGGCGCTTTGGTACATCATTGCTCATCAGCCAGGCACCAGTGTGAAGAGAATGGGCTTCACCGTAGAGCACTCTTTTGCCCAACCCCTGTTACTGTCCCCACACTGTCAAGATCTGGTTTCCTTCCAACTCTCAGATACCACACCACAGTACACTCATTATAAATATAGTGTGGGCCAGTGGAGAGACCTTGTTTAAGATAATACCTCAGCAGACTGTACCTGTTCAAAGCAAGCTGAACAATAGAAAAGAATGATCCGCAATACCCTTCTATAATTGCTTTTCAACTTTTAGACATATACAAAGGCTCCATGATGTGCACTCAAACATGTCACAGCCTATCTGTGAAATTGTGTACTGCCATGAGCACTCCCTGTTTAATAGTGAGGGAACGAACGGTTGATTAAACTCTCAAAGGCATTCACTAGGCAGGAAATCTGACGCCTCGGGGCGAGGTTTCCCTCGCTTGAAGAAATGGCCCTTGTTATTTGAGGCTTTTGTTTAATTTGAAAGAAGAATCCTTTTGATGGTTGGTCATCTCTGTGTCACACGACCAAAAAACCGTAGGAGAAGGAATAAGAAAGCTAAACTGGAACAGGAATCCTACTGGAGCCTGTCCTCCAACAATAAATTACTCTATAGGTTGTTTCTGCAAGCACCTTATCAGGACCTGTTTTTACGTTTTACAGTTAAGTGCCCTTTAGCCGACATGAAAAGTAATTAGAGTGTCAAGATGCATCTGTCCACATGAAATGAAGTATGGCTGTCATTACCAATCAAAATGTGTGTTCGTTTAAATGCAATGTGTGGACTTTTTACACTGATTTCACGATACTTTAATTCATATATACAGTATATGGACAAAAGTAATGGGTCACCCCCTTCTGTTCTGACTACTGTAGTAATTTCCATGAGTCAAACCTTAATAGTCATTCATATAATGATATTCTACGGAATTGTGTGCTTTTAATTTTATAGTTTGGACAGGACCCTTTTCTATTCTAACATGACAATGCCTGTGTGTATAAGGCAAGGCTTTAAAAGAAATTATTGATTTAGTAAGTGTGGAAGAACTTAACTGGTCCGCAGAGAGCAAAGTCTTAATGTCAGCTGGACACCTCTGCTGTGACTTTAAATGCAGACCCTGAGCCAGTAACTCGTCACCAAACACCAATGACTTGTACTGTACGTAGGAGTAGAGTCATTTTAGACACTTCCAAAAATGCTGGAAAACATGTAAATGCAATTAGTAAACACCTGAATTGTGTTTCCACCCTTGTTGCCACAGCTTTGGAAGTGATGGTGATGAGTTTTTGTCTCAGGGTCTGCATTTAAATTCACACCAGAAGTGTCCAGCTACTTTTGCCCAACAAAGCATTTAAGGAGACATAACGAGTCCTGTCCTGATTAATGTATAATTCCAAACAGTGATTTGTCCCACTGAAGACCCAGTCTGCAGACATGAGACTGCACAGATTACTGTTTTCTCTCTTCCTGAGGAAGAAAGGCCTCTTTTTTTTCAGCTGCTTGATCATTTCTAAATGATGAGAAATATCATGCTGTCTCAGCCACCAAAACTAGGTTAAAGGCCTATATATCTGTTAGATGGTGGAGTTGTGTTAGTAACAAACATGGTTTTAGACCTGAAAGCACCATGATATTATTTAAAGCACATTGGACTATGAATTAATTTCTGTATCACTGTATTTATCCGTGTATCACAATGGTACTTTTTAATTTATTTTTTTTTTAACCATCACTGTACAATGATGAAAAGAGATTTTAGGGAGGTTGTAATGTTGATAATGTTAATACTGGAGTATCTGTACATGTTATATATAATAATTATAAAATACCACTGGCATACGTGACACCGGCTAATAAAACATGAGGTTCACTTACACAGACCCACAGATGAGGCATCTGTGAATCAGACAGCAATTTTGAATCCCATATACTTGCATGCTGACAGAGCCGCAGTAGCCTGACAAAGTAGATTTTACCAGGTCAATTGCTTTCTGTGATCTGAAGGAAAGATTTATTTTCATTCTTTGACATCATTGCATGCGGGCGGGGCCCTGTCTTATATGTAGCTCATGCAAAAGGCTTGTAATTTTGTTACATGATGTTAGTGATCTAATCTCGTAATCGTATCGCCAAGTGGCTTCTTTCAAATTTTCTGTGATTGTTAAACCCTGAAAAATTGCTGAAGTAGTTATGAGATTCATTCACACTGTGGTTTGCCATCATAATAACACACTTTTGAATGTAATCAGTAATTGTGAGGCAGTACGAAAGCATTGTGCCATTGATTGTGCTGGAGAATGGTTTGTATTGTCAGAGAAAGGGCAAGATGGACAAGTTCTAGGATGTATTTAACCACATCGCATCCTAAAACATGAGGCATTATTTGTCACTATGTGCATGTGAACTACCAATTACTCTTCTGTCATCATAATGTCTTTATTTACTTATTTTGAGATGTTCTTCTCTCTAAGAATAATCCCCAATTAGACAAAGCTTGTCCAAGCTACACAGATCTGTAAATAATTCACAGAGACAGAGGATGGTTGGTGAGTAGAGGTGTTGAGGAGACGGAAGAGCCAGGGAGCATATGGGCCGAGTGGGAGTGTTTGTGCGGGGGAGAGCTCTTTAAACTCAAAGGCCCACAGTCAGCCGAGAGGCAGCCGGAGGACAGTGTGTTAGAGTGAATCGAGGGCTGATTTACAAAAAGATTCTCATTTGTTGTCAGTAGAGATACTGAAAATTCAGCACTCTACCAAACAGATCAAATTCAATGTTGCACTTGTCTAAAGGAACTGAATGAGGGTCTCTTCTCTCACAGTGTTGGAGGTTGATTGACCGTAAATGTGAGGGTCACATGTTTGGTGTTAACTTTTTATCCTAGATAAAAAATAAGGTTTTAAATGTAGCATTTTAACATTATTTAAATTATTTTTTAACAGTTTAAGAGCAAATTTTTGTGTACTGATATAAAAAAAAAAAAAAATATATATATATATATATATATATTAGGGCCGGGACTCGATTAAAAAAATTTTTACTTTGTAATGAATTAATCGAAATTAATCGCATTTTAATCGCATATAAATATTTGACCTGAGAACAATGCTATCTGCTATATGTTTAGCATTGAGGTGATACTTGAGGCTCAATGTGCTGTGGTTCCTTGTTTCATAGCTTGCACACAACCAATGCTCTTATCGACGCTTCCATAAATTCGTTTTTTTATAACTAAATTCCACATCCACAGGGCCAACCAAAGGGGTCTCATCAACTTCTTTGCCCATGTTCGCTGTGGTTTGTTTTTGTCTGAACGCGAGTTGGTGCTCCAGTATAATCGGTTCGCCATAACTCATCCAGTAATTGTGGGCGATATGGAAAAAAAATCATCATTTTTTCTGGGGAAATCACAATTCATTATATATCCCGATTCTTTTTCAAGTTGTTTTTCTAAAACTATTTTGCAAATTACAGAGCTAGGGGTGGGTGATATGGCAAAAGTATCATATTTTATTAGGATTGTATTACTGATTTTACTTTCTGAAAGTTGTCTGAGCAGTACAGACAAACTAATTTGCCTTTTTTTATTAAAAACAAAGCCCATAAAATAAAAAAGGGCAGACATTTAGGCCAAAATGAGCAAAAATAATTTTATTGTCATTTTATCTTTGTTACTGAATAGATATACATTACAAATAAACATAATATACGCCCACCCCTATCATCCAGTGAGAAACTTTCCTTGGTGCAAAAATAAGTGTGATTAAAATGCGTAACAATTTTTTGTAATTAATTAATCTAAATTAACGCGTTAAAGTCCCGGCCCTAATATATATATATATATATATATTGTAGCGTATAAAATTATAACATAAATCACGGATTTCCGACAACAGCCATCTGCATATTCGTGTCGAGTTGAGTTGACTTATCAGAGGTTAGCCAAGAAGCTGGAGCTCCCCGCTCTTGTAGACAGGTGGAAATATACCTATATTGTTAATGTTTTGTATAACTTTTATTGAAGATTGTTTTGACTTTTGCTATAGGGCGTTATTTTTTACAGTGGTGAAACAAAAATGTGTAATTCTATTCTATTCTATTCTATTCTATTCTATTCTATTGTTCTGTTCCATGGAGGATAAAAAAGTGAGCAAAACAGGTCAAAATCTTTTAGAGATTTTGCATTAAAGCTATAGTGGTGTCACTATTTTCAACTGTACATATACTGTTTGTGTAATAGGAAGGTTCCATGGATGTTAAGGTTCTTTATGGAACGCTAGATTCAAATGAAGAGCCTTTATTTTTAAGAGATGATTAATTATTTTTACCTGGATCAGTTCATAACCAACCAGCAACCACTCAGAAAACCCTAGCAAGCACATAGCACAACATCTTCTAGTGTAGAGTTTTATTTACCAATTCAATCGCTGCATGTCACTTTGTATGCTGGTAACAATAAATTCAATACTTTTCCTTTTGATCTGATACCGTCATTTTTTGTCAGGATGTGGCTTTCTCTCTCTCTCTCTCTCTCTCTCTGGGAAATAACAGACTGTGATATATAAGAAATATGCTTTTTGTCCTGGCAGTGATGCAGGTTGTAGCGGTTCGTGTTGAGGCCGGTCACCAGATTCTTTAAAACGTCTGGCTACACAGAGCATAGATTTGAGGTGGTGTGCTGACACCTAGGCAGGGTGCAGCTTGAGACAGTGACGATGTTGCAGCCTGTACACACTGGGATTTATTATGCATGCAGCACAGAACATAAATAATAGAGCCAGAGCTTAGATAGCTGACTCCCAAGCCACTGCAAATGACTAGGTTATGCGTGAACCCTGCACCCACAGGTCCTTCATCTATTCTTTCTCTCTGTTGTCTAATTCTGTTCCTGTATAAAAATATTTGCCAGATTTAGCCCCCACATAGCGGATGTCGAACAGAGGGCGGAGAGCCGTTTATGTAGCCCTGATGATTTCATGAACAGCAAAAAAGTAATTAGATGATACCTTCTAACCATTAACGTTTTGATACAAACCAAGTTGCTTAAAGATATTCTTATGTGTGTAGCAATTAGAAAAATAAAACGGTCTTGGACTCCCATTCGCTTACCCCCCCATTATATAGACTGTTGAATGTCACTCTGAACTACATTTCTTACACACAGCTGCAAACAATCAAAGAAACACACTTTATAATTCATGTATTTCCTCTGTATTTCCCACTGAGTATTGTTTAGCATTTGTCACTCACCTAGTGATAACTACATTATGGAGCCAGTTTCCTGTCCTAGTTTCCAGTTCTAGTTTCTAGTCTATGTCTAGTCACCTCGTGTTGCGTTGTTGCCTGTTTACTGATCTTCTGCCCGTCTTGGCTTTCCTTCTTGTCTTGCCGTTCTGACTCTGTTTGTACCTCGCATGGATTAGCGTTTGTTGGTTGGATTACCCGTTTGCAGTGCTCTATTGGATATTGTTCAACGGAGCTTGATCAAGTCTGTCTGTCTTGCCTGTGCTATATTTGTTGGCTACCTGTTTCTGATTATGTCTATGAATAAAGATATGCAAATGGATCTTTGACAGCTTGGCTGCTACAACAATACCATAGAGACCATGTATGCATACTGTAGATGACTTATTAATGATTGATTATATGGGCTGCAATACGTATGTAAACCATCCTCCAGATTCGAGTGATCAAAGCTTGTCCATGAATACTCAAGAGCAAGTTGACTTGTAAGAGTAGCTATAGCTGGGTTAACAAATCATAATCTATCACATTCTGATCTGTGAAAGGATACCCCATTTCTTTGCCAATCAAAATCTTGGCATGTTTTTTATGACCTGGGTATGTGTGAAATTGTGGAGTCTTGGAAAACATGGTGTTAGTATGGTAAATGGCCAAAAAAATGATCAAAAATCGTGTTAGTATTAATATGGTACATGTTCCAAAAATTGTATTAGCATAAATGTACAGGTATACAGTATATAAAGCGCGCAGTATTATCATTTACATGCCCCCAAATGTATTTTATTTATTTATTTTATTTGTGTGTGTGTGTGTGTGTGTGTGTGAAACAACCTGAGATTTAGGATTGGTCCTATTGTTCAGCATAAACTCACTGAGCACTGAAGGAGCAGATCTCCTGAGTGTTTCTAATTGGAAGGACTCTCAGTTATTCTACTGAGATATGTTATCGAGTTCACCCTGGGGGCTGAATATATGAGACAGTTAACAGGATTCCTAATGTGGACCGTCTGCCGTGTAGATCCAGCTGGACTGGTAGAATGAGTTTAAGCTGCTTTGAATTGTAAAAACACTATTTTGTGTCTGACATAGATAGCCTATATTTGGATCACACATCCAAATTCATTTCCCTACATGGGTAAGTAGTACACAATGACATTCTAGCATTATTTCAAGTGGGAAGCTAGGATTTTCTTTGAGCCCAGATTTTCAGAATATGTCAATTAAAAATGTGTGCTGGAAGCAAATTGGGCTGTTGATTTAATGGTCATTGTTGATGGCAAAGTTTAGTTTGTGTGCATTTTCTGTTTGTTTGTCTGTTTGTTTGTTTGGGAATAACAAGGTTTGCAGAATATATAACTCATTTGGGCTTCTTTTGGAAGCAGGCTTGTGCGAAGAGACTACTTTCCCATTTTTATTTTTTTTTTGCAGCCCAGCAAAGATAAAATGCACAGAATAAAGCATCAGTTACACTCTTAATTACTCACTTTTTCCCTTCTTCATGTTGTTGTACGAGTGCTGAAAAAGCCCTCTGTCTTTGTCTGGGAAAAAAAGAAAGAGAGAAATATGAAGTTGCCCAGCAAGTTGTTATGATTATATGGCTGCAATTTTATATTGAGTTAATAAGATTTCTGAACTCATAAGTTGGAACTTCCCAGGAGGACTTGAAGGCAGTGTAAGTGTCTTTCTCAAGGGTACAGTAGTGATAGCTCATGCATCACCCCTTGCAGTGTTTCAACCCGCAACCTTCAGTTACTAACCTAGACTACACATATATTGTCCTTGAATTACGTACAATGTCAAATCAACTTACTCCTTATAAAGGCTCAAAAATCTAATTATTCTAATTATTTTTTGAGAAGGACCTATATATATATATATATATATAGGTCCTTCTCAAAAAATGTGCATATTGTGATAAAGTTCATTATTTTCTGTAATGTACTGATAAACATTAGACTTTCATATATTTT
>JAUMHQ010000081.1:4638740-4651641 GCA_032361165.1 Enteromius paludinosus
AAGCGGCAATAATGCAGAGGAAAAAAAGAAAAATCCAACTTTTAAAAGTCAAGACTATTTCTGTAAACTTTCGTATAGTCAAAGAACACTTTTTTAAATATGTAATAGATTTAAAAGAGTAGCCTGTTTATGTAATGATTCAAAAAAAGTAAATTTTGCACAAAATAAATTTAATTAAATGTAGCCATGTGCAGTAATACTGAAGGAGAATGTGATATTCTCCTGGTTTCACTGACAAGGCTTAAGCTAGTCACAGACCACAATGCTTCTACTGAAAATATCTTGCTCTGACATACCTTAAAATTTTGTAAAAGAAGCATTAATATCTTATCTTAAAACAGGACTAGGCCTTAGTTAAATTAAGCCATGTTTGTGAAAGCCATTGTGTTGATAATAATAATCTTATTGAATTGAATTGTGAAACCAAAATCCACACCCTTACTTTTAAGATGGCAGTACTGACACACAGATATCTCAAATATAATAGGTAGTACACAAATTGTGAATGTTTGGCAGAACTCAAATGAGCCATTTTAATCTAGATTAATCTAGATTTAAAAAAATAATCTATGCCCACCCCTGATATATATATATATATAAATATATGTCCCCTAGTGTATATAATGCACCATAGTTTTTAGGGATATGTCATAATAAATTTCAGCTTTGTAAACACTGTTTTTGCCTTTCTTTTTCCATGTGACCCCAGAGAGTGAGGAGTTCGGTCCAGTGTTCATTCAAGAGCCAGATGATGCAATCTTCTCCCTGGATTCAGATGATAAGAAAGTGATAATGAATTGTGAAGCCAGAGGAAACCCTGTTCCGACCTACAGGTATGGTTTACTCATTTCATTAACATGGATAAGATTTCATTAAATGGATAATAAATGACATTTAATTTCTCTGGAGCTTTACTGTGAATCCTTATTATCCTGCCTGAGTGGCATTTCAGTTAGACTAATGCTAATGACGCAGATGTTGGACTTCTCTCTGTGGATTCCTAATCAGAATTGATCTAATGTTCTAGAATCATCATGTATATGCTGTGATTCAGCTTATGCGTTACAGTCTCACAGAAGCTCTATCCTTGAGAAACAGCCAGCAAGTCATCATTGTATTTGTTTCCGTTTAGAGGGTTCACTGAACACCTATAAGCATAAATAAATTTGGGTGTTAGCAAGGTCGACTGATCCACACTGATCAAACCGTGGAAAAAAAAAGACATTCTGAAATACATTGTATTCTTTCAATTTAACCTAATGATCAATTATATAATTTGTAAAGGTAAATGTTTCCTACATTTGTACTATTTTCCTTAGAGAAGACAACTTTATTTGATTACATCAGAATCAAACAAGGACATCTGATTTATTTCGATTTTTCCTTTTATTCTTTTCTAAATTTCCTAATTGATTAATTGCTTTTGCAGCTGGCTGATCAACGGAACCTCTGTGGATGCAGAAGCAGATTTCCGCTACAGTTTGATTGATGGGAACTTAATAATACACAATGCAAGCGAGGCCATTGATTACGGGAGATACCAATGTAGAGCCGAAAACAACATTGGCACCGTCCTGAGTCGAGGCGCCCTCCTGCAGTTTGCATGTGAGTAATATATATCAAATATATATCATGTTTATGTAAGCAACTAGATCATTTCCGTAACAACCAACACAATCTGCCAAGTGCAGCGCTTTTAACATTCCTATTTTGAGAGCGTTAAATCATGACACAAATATCAGCAATTTGTTGAGCGCAAACATAAGTAAATTGTTGCGTGATTAATTTTGATTTTGTGTCCTCCTACAGATGCATATTCAGTTAGGTCCAGCACAAAAAAATTAATCCAAGCCTTTTCAGCACTAATTCTTCACTGCACGACTTTAGTAAAGTCTGTCAGTACTATTTTTACGGCAACAAGCGGTTTGCACCGGTGCAAGCAGTTAATAAGTCTGACCCCAGGTTGCCTTGGAACCTAGCTGAAATAAAACTACTTTGATATATCTGACATTTTATTTAATATTCCGGCTAAAATTATTTGGGTTGATTATAATTCTTTAACTTTTCATCATTTGCAGGTGTAAAGTGATTTTTTTTGTTTTCTCTCTATTTCATATTGATATTATTTCCACTCTGCTTACCCAAATTCTCACCCTAAAACTGCCTCCTTCTGATGCTACTAATTAAAAGTAAACGCAATTAAACTTATTCCCATGATACTTTGATCCATCCCTAAAAATCTAGCCCTAAAGTTTTCTTCATCAGACAGAAAAGTGCCCTTAATGCTTTGCTTCACACAACAAGAGCAAAAAAGCGCATTTCTTTCCCTAGTAATCCCTTGGCTTCCCTCCAAAATATCATCACAAGCCACGGAAGCATGCAGCGTGTAGCTAGAGGCGCAATTGCTTGCTGGAAAACACATTGTTAGTTTTGCTTACAGTTTCCCCAGGAGCGATGGCCGTAATAGCCTTATTGGCGTACCCAACGGTATTGTGTACTTCACTATTCCTGCCCATGGTGTTATCTGTAGAAAAACGAACATTTAGTGTACGTGTGATGTAACGTTCTTACAAGCAGCAAATGCATTAAAGCTGTGGTTATGAAGCCTGTTTTTCGCTTCCCAGACTGTAATATTGAAGAGGTGTTCACTTGTGTTTTCTCGCCTACATGAAGAATGGTATCCGCCTTGCATTTTCTGTTCTCTCTTTGAAAAAAAAATAAAAAAAATAGAGAGAACTGCAAATGAGATCGTAAAGTCATCCGGTCTTTTCTTTGTCTCTATATGAGCTGCCAACCCTCATGAACACATGGTTCTTTTGGTTGTTTTCTGTCGTCCTTGTCCGTCGCTTGGCTATAACCTTGCTCCGACCATTGTTGGCCATTCTGAAGGCCTGTCGGAGAGACAAAGGAAAGCTCTTGGCAGCAGACATTGGGATGCAGAGCTTTTCCCAGACCTCCACATAACAAATGGGCACCATTCATCACCCTGTTGGACACCCAAGGATCTTTCACTCTTATTGGCAGGGGACAATCTCATGAGGCTGACATGAGCAACCAGGTTGCAATAAAAATATATAAACACCTTGACACAAAAGCCAACATGAA
This sequence comes from Enteromius paludinosus, assembly GCA_032361165.1. Classification (NCBI taxonomy): domain Eukaryota; kingdom Metazoa; phylum Chordata; class Actinopteri; order Cypriniformes; family Cyprinidae; genus Enteromius; species Enteromius paludinosus. The sequence continues at coordinate 4,641,846 of JAUMHQ010000081.1, forward strand.
ACAGTATTTGCAACCTGCTTTACGTCCACGTTGTATTTGTGAGTCAAACATGACATTCAGTGGGGAATATGTAAGGTTTAATTAGATTTTTTGATTGTTCACTGTATGGAGCAGGATTGGAATTTGTTGAGGCTTAATGACATCACCTAAAAAAAAAATTAAACAATCGCATATTTGAAAATCTGACAAATTGTGCACATTAACACTAAGAAGACTTTTATTTGTGATGCACAAAACTGAGACTCCTAGTTTGTGAAACGGTTTTTATATCAGTACCTCCAGATACTGTACATATTGTAGCGTTTCAGAATTCGAAATATCTGGGGACTGTTGGTAGAAGTTAATGCTCTTGTTGAAAATATGACCTACCCCAATAGTGCTAACAAATGCAAAACTGATATGAAAGCGCATTTGTTGATGCAAATGTGCCACCTGAACTTCCTTTGATTTGATTTGTTAAACCTTTCTTGAACCAATTTTCAAATCTCCCAGCATATATGACATAATATTCTTCAAATAATTGAGTGAAAATTACACTTTATTCATCGAAACTTTGTAGATTTGTGTGAAAATGAATAAAAAGGTGTCAAAGTTTTACTGCCTCTAGTATTTATTTCTTTTGGAAACTGCTGTGATTAGAATTATTGGTACGTATTTCCCATTTCGCAAAAAAAGTGCCCCATGCTGGTACTTTTTTGCCATGAGACCAGGCAGAAATAGTAAAACTGAACTGATCAGGATTCAGTCTGAACCTTCAGACTTCCACAAATCTAGCTGGTCATTTAAGAACAGAGAAATCTAAAGTGCAGTTAAAAGCCGCAAGAGCTGATTTCTGCTGGCAGCTACTGCTGTGCAATTTCAAAATGATTAAAGGCAACGATTCCCCGTGTGGAGGGCATTGGTTGAAGTCTCGGTTCATGAAATGCAAACAGCTCTTCTGGCCATCCAACAGTAGGGAAACATTTAGCTCAGGTCTCTTTGTTTGCTGTCTTTGATTGAGGAAGCCGGGTATGAGTTTCCCAGAGATGGTCAATTTGGCCGTTTGGAGAGGGGCCTAGTCTTTCAGCCCGGCCACGGATGTGTCACAGCCCTCCCCTGCTAAGAGACCTCTCACAACTCTTGCCAGGGAAACCGGTTGGTTTGCACAGAGTATCCACAGCTCCCCTGGAGATGCAGAAATGTATTTTTATATAAAAAGTGTGAGAGAAAGAAAACCACTAGTCTGTATTCCTTTCGCACTTTGTGTGTTGTGCCCCCAAAGCATTCCCTGTTGAGCTTTTTTTCTGTCTCTTTGTTTTGAGAAGCAGAACTCCCTGGTTCAAGCTAGTTACCAGGCCATGCTTTGAAGACTGCAGGCAGAGGGAGTGTCTCTGATCTCAATCCCTTCTGAGATCCAGTCCTCTCTCAGCAGACCCCTCCAAAGTGGAAGCATGTGACTCAGGTATCATGGCTTGAAAGAACAAGCCTGTGGATATGTGCATAGGGTGGATCTGTTCAGAACTCTACTCTGTTTGACAACAGAAAACAGTGCCATCTGGAACTGTATTCTCTGAACTAGAAAGTGGCTAAAAGTGGCTTCCAATTTAAAGGCCCTGATGCATTAAGGGTGCATAGCACCTGGGTGCATCTGAGTAACCCTCTGAAACCTAGTGTAAAATCACAGTTGGAACACTTTGGTCTTGTCGATTTCTCAGACATGTGATGTTATGGTGCTTTCACAGGTCCACAAGATTGCAAGCCTTTTGGAACATGAACAATACACGGGAATTAAATAGATACAAGTTATTTTTTATATATATATAAAAAAAGCACTGTGCAAAAGTCTTATGCCACAAAAAAAAAAAACAACAAAAAAAAGTTGGTTAAGTCGGTTATTTATATCTTTTGCCGTAGCAAAATATCAGTTTTACATTTCCAAACATTATTTTTGCCATTAACTGTAATAATGCAGTGAGATTATTGTCTGCACAAGGAGTCTGACAACAGCCAGGTCTCCGCACTGAGATCTGATCTGATCCAGAACTGTGGCAACATCTCCAAGATGCTTCAAAAAACCTACCTGGAAAGCTTCCTGAAAAACTATGGGCAAGTGTACCTCGGATCAGAAGCTGTTTTACCAAAAGCTGTAATACCAAATATTTGTTTGATTAAGTTAAAATAATTTAAATAATATGAATAATGAAAAATGAAATCTTATATTATATAATTAAATGCCATTATTTTTGAAAGCATCCTCATTTTACAGCATTGTTACATGAGTGTCTAAAACTTTGAACAGTACTGTAGCTTTGCATATAGGTTTTTTTAAGCAAAATTAAGAATTTTAGTGATGCCTTCCTAAATGAAGATCATGCAGACCAACGCGCCAGGCAGGGCACCCTGTTTGTTTTCTTCATTTTCTAAATGCGCATATTGTGTTGTTATTATAAGTGTATACAAATTAAAGTAGACCCTTCACAGATTCAATTAATGTATTGCTCTTATCTGTACGATCAAAACTTAAAGTTCTTATCGGCATATATGCGTTTGCTGACCCCAGCGGGTTAAACATCCAATCATCAGTTTGATTAATCATGCACGTTTAAACACCCCTTAAAAAGGTCAGGCATTGTCTTGACTGACACACAATTATTGAAATGAGAGCATCGGTTCTTGCAGATTCTTATCTTATCTCCCATCCTCCCTTATGGTTGAGAACAGATGCATATCGATTTACCTTACAAAGATCTCATTTTACCATCCAAGATGAAGGGTCAGGAAAATACGAGATGAGCACTAGGAAAAGAAGAAAGAAACCCAGTCAACAGATTTTTATCTTTTCTATCCTAACTTGGATGCATTATTTTTACATGGCTCTTTTTATGACACTCATCTTGTGAATCCATTGCTTAGTTTTTGACAGTCCTGTAAATGATGCCAATTTTAGCAGGACTGGTTGCCCTCGTAATTTACTGCCACTGTTACATTAGCGAGCAAAGAAAGAAATAAAAACTCGTTACATGTCGCCCCGCTCTCATGTTTCATGACCCTAGCTGTCTAAAGATATGTCATTTATCACATCTTTTCCTTTGACCATGTAGGAACAACAAAAGAAAATCTATTTTCCCATTTAGACTACAGCGGAGAGCATTGATTAGTTATAATTCATATGTCTAGAGTGAATTGACGAGGGCCAGGGATAACTCGCTGATATGGAGAACAAGAAGGCGGTAGTGACAGCGCCTGATAAATCAATAATCTGCACTGTTACAATGGGATTCCCAGCCTCTCCATCCTGGCTCTCTCGTGACAGTTTGTTGGAGGAGATCACCTTTCCAAGGCCATACATTTCACAGCTCATACCAATCCTTCTTTCCTGCCAGGAACTGGGGAGAAGCAACAGACGTTTGCTGCATTCCAACGGCCCGGCCTGCCAGCCGCCCGCTTCACATAAATAAGATATAAACTATTGAATTGCTCTCTCTTAAACTTTATTTCTTCCTTTTCTTCAGTCCCAGGTGTCTTGTCTTTTTTCAGCAGATGCTTTCGTTTTTCATGGAAAAAAAGAAACTTTGATCTCATTCTCTTTCATTGTGTGCAGCCCCCTGTAGGTTTGAGCGTTAAACACAGGTATTGTGCCTGTTGACGGCTCTTTGTGCTAGGGCTGCTGTGGCACGGTGCAAGAAATCCTTGCTGATCACAAATGGACCGGAATGGCAGTCGACCAATATTGGATTCAGCAGATGAAGATGCTATGTCAGAGAATACAGCCAATAAATGATTAATTGGCTGAAAGTTTCTAAAAACAAAAAGGAATAGGAGCAAATAGGAATGAAAACATTTAATTCCGTGGAAATTAGTGCGGACCCCTAAAGGCATAGTTTACCCAAAAATGGAAATACTACCATAATTTATTCATACTATGAAAGGAGGGTACTATAGAGATCAATGGGTTTGGTTATTCACATTCTTCAAAATCTTCTTTTGCGTTTAATAGAAAGAAAATAAGTTTTGGGTGAACTATTCCTGTATTGGCTTAAAAATAAAGGGGTACTTTTTAACTACATTCAATTCAAAGGGACAGTTTGATTTATTTTTCATTTCATTATATAAAATATAAAAATAACATGTGCGGAAAGGGAGAAAAGAAAATGAACATACGTACGGTCCTCCACCTCTGGTTTGTTTACATCTAGCTACCACAATTCCTTGCACTGGAATGAAAAGTTGTGAATCGCAGTTTAAAGTCGTGACTTACGGGCTCAAAGCTCAGACTCATCTTGTGATAGCTATTTTACGGAGGCAGTTTAGTCATAGTTTTGTCTTGTCTGTTTCTTGTTTCGACCTGACTATATTATCCATTGTGTCTGTCAATAAAAGCTTGCTCATGGATCTGCTTGAATCTCGTCTCATCTCATCTGCATCTCATCTCTTGCATCTTGTCTAATCGGCTAGCAATTTTAAAGTAGTTAACTTGTTCAATTAAGTTTCGTCTCCTACAGGGGAACAGAAAAAATAAATAAATAAATAAATAAATCATACTTTCCCCAGCTGATTAATCACAGTAAATAAAAATGACAGCAATAAAAATATAATTAAATATAATCTAAAAAAATATAATAACAACAATATAATGTTATTTTAAGGTATCTGAACTAGTTTCTTATTAGCATGCATATTACTACAATATTTAGGTAACACTTCAGAATAGGGGGTCAGAATAATGCGTTAACTAAGCATTAATTAATGGTTAATTTGTTCATAATTAAGCATTAGTTGAGCAATAACACACTAGTAATTAATGATTAACTTAAGATTGTAAGGGCCTGAATTATGCATTAGTTAAGCACAAATAAACTAGTAATTTATGATCAGTTAAGCATGAACACACATATAACTAATGGTTATCTGTACATATAGTAAGGGCATATTATCCATTATTTACAATTCATTAGTCATTTTAAAGACTATAAATAAAACTATAAATACATTTATGCTTATTAAGTATCCCCTACTCTAAAGTGTTACCAATATAATTATGTTTTTAAAGCAAATAAGGCAGTAACATTTAGATTAAGCCAAGTTCTGTATTTGTGTACACACATATTACATATGTAAATGCAATACCATACTCATGTTTTAGATGTGTTTATATTTTACATTGCTCATATTTATTTTGCATGCAACTAAGTTTAATTTCTAACAACAGAGAAAACTTTTTATTGAGTTGAGATATGTTTGTGCATGACAACGTTTTACCAGTGCATCGTGCTGCAGTGAGAAGGCAGGAAAAAGTAATCGCGGCAGTCAAGCTTTCACAAATGAAGGACTTTAGTGAACACAAACTAGCAATCTCTGCACAAAAGTGCACAAAGAGAATTCATTCTTTTAAAAGATTTATTCCAAAACACAGGAACACCACTAACACACAGCCCACTTGCTCTTCAGAGCTCTCTCAAACTCATGCAGCGCATGAAATGCTTCAGATTAACAGCTTCTCTGTAGTGGGGAGTGTTAACCAGTACGAATGAAAGGTTGGCAAGCTTTTCTTCTCCAGGATGACTGTATTCATGCAGGAGCATCTGACTGTGCACAAATGAAGAGAGAAAGCTAAAATGCTTTGGGAAATCAAAAGAATGGCCGACTATGAGTTAATGTCCAAAAAATGCTATGTGACCAAGAGTACGTCCAAACACAAGCTGTTCAACTTGAATAGCAAAATCACAATGAAATGAAAATCCAAACTGCATACAACAAAGTATGCTCTGTTTCCTGGCAAAGCTGGCAGCAGTGTTGAATGTCTGGGATTATGCATGTCTGTACATGTCTATTGATGTCAATTTTCACGTAATGATGAATAAAAATGCATGCAAAAGCTTCACAATAATTTCAGAGCCAGCATATGTGTTAGCAGTCTTGTTAAATCATTTACATTTGTTGTTTTCAGATTTAAGACATTTTAGTCTGGAAATGAATAACTGACATGAAATAACATGCACTGATGAATCATACAGCAAAACCAGAATCTAGGGCAAAGTAAACCTTTTTCTTTTTCTAAGGGTAGGAAGCTAGATGGTCAAGCAGGCCATTGGGTACAGTGATTGCATGTCATTTTATGTCTTCATAACAGTCAAATGGTTAGTAACTTTCAACAGCATGTATTCAGCAGAATGTTAGGTTATGGTTAGTAGAATGTATGCTGTAGTGCTGTATACGGATCAGTAAGCTGATTTTCAGATAAATCTGGGAGTATTACTGACCCGACACAGAAATACCAGTGGTCCATATGCTGCTAGTTATGTACCAGTTCAGATGTATGTAACTGAGGTATTTTTCTGTGCAAAAGCCATTTGTTGCCATGGCAAGTGTTCTTCTAAATGAAGGGGGCGTTCTCACCATCAGTGCCATTTCCAAAAGAAATGAACACTAGAGGCAGTCAAACACCTACACCTTTTATTCCTTTTCACACAGATTAAGAGTTTTGATTAATAAAGCACAATTACTTGAAGAATATCATGTTATTGCTTCAGAACAATATTAATATTCTGGGATATTTGAAAACTGGTGGTTTTGAATGTTAGCATCATCACACATATCCACCTTCATATCTATGGGTTTTCATAGACGGAAGGTTTACCTTGGTAGCTCACGTCATACGGCACTGATTTCAACACATCTGCACGGTTGCATCAACATATGCCTTTTGATATTAGTTTTGCATTTGTTTTCACTATCGGGTAGCTTTAGGGTTGGATTTGGTGTGGGGTATATTTCCAGCATGATAGCGCATTAACTTTTAGCGACAGTCCACAGATATAAGAATTCTGAACAGTCGCAATATGTATCTGAAACTGTCATGTTTTGTGTCTGTCTGCCTTGTCCCCCCTGTCTCTGTAATTTTGGTTTAGTCCAGTCCTGTCTAGATTTGGTTTGTTACCAGAACAAAATGAACTTTACAATTTAAAATGTGTTTTACTAGCTGCCCTCACTTTTGCTCATTTGTTTCTATGTACTTAAAGCCCTTTGTTTTTCAGTTCAAGTGAGTCATTGTTAACGTAATGTCATGTGTGTTCGTCCTGTGGATTTCGTGTCGTTGTTGCTGCCTCGTCAGCTTTTGTTTTTGTATCTAGTGTTGTTAAATAAACGTTTAATCTGGCTGTACGCCTCACTGACGGATCCCGCGTTACAGAACAACGACTCCAATAGAAGATGGCGTTCACCCCCAGGAACGCGCACATCTTCGCCGACCCCGTTTCGGCGGATTCAGTAACCTGGTTGCTGGCTCGCAATTCGGCGAGGACCGCCTCCAAGATCTCCTCGCCACATTGACCCACGGGACGTGGATCCGGTTTCGCTTCCGCGGCACGGATTGCCGAGTGGAGAGTCCAGGAAATTTTCGAGCTGGCGATCAGGATGGCGGCCGAGGAGACGGACGTCGCTTCTGCCATGCTGCCAGCGCCACTGTTACTGCCTGCCACGCTGCCAGCACCACTGCCACGGCCTGCCACGCTGCCGCCGCCACTGCCAGAGTCTGCCGCGATGCCACTGCCCGAGCCAGAGCCTGCCGCACTGCCACTGCCCGAGCCAGAGCCTGCCACGTCGTGAAACCAGAACTAATGGTGGAGGAGGACCTGCTGCCGTGGCCTGACCCACCTGAGCCAATGGTGAAGGACCAGCTGTCGTGGCCCGACCCACCAGAACTAATGGTGGAGGAGGACCTGCTGCCATGGCCTGACCCACCTGAGCCAATGGTGGAGGACCTGCTGTCATGGCCCGACCCACCAGAACTAATGGTGGAGGAGGACCTGCCCCCGTGGCCTGACCCACCTGAGCCAATGGTGGAGGACCTGTTGCCGTGGTCCGACCCACCAGAGCTAATTGTGGAGGAGGACCTGCTGCCGTGGCCCGATCCACCTGAGCCAATGGTGGAGGACCTGTTGTCGTGGCCAGACCTACCGGAGCCCGTGGTGGAGGAGGACCTGCTGCCTTGGCCTGATCCTGCTGCGCCTATTGGGCTTCCTCCTGAGTCTGCTGCGCACCCCGTGCGCCCTCCAGAGTCTGCCGCGCACCCCGTGCGCCCTCCTGTCCTGCCTGTGTGGCCTGCTAGGGCACCTGATCCACCCTGGAGGCAGGTTAGATGTAGGGGTCCGGGTCCTGCCTTCAGAGCGCCCAGCCCTCCCTCCCGAATTATGTTGCCTACGGCGCAGGTGCGCCTTTTCAGGAGGGGGGTGTAATATCATGTTTCGTGTCTGTCTGCCTTGTCCCCCCCTGTCTCTGTAATTTTGGTTTAGTCCAGTCCTGTCTAGATTTGGTTTGTTCTTGTCATTATATTCTTATTAGTTCATTTTGTTCACCTGTGTTTTACCTGCTGCCCTCACTTTTGCTCATTTGTTTCTATGTACTTAAAGCCCTTTGTTTTTCAGTTCAAGTGAGTCATTGTTAACGTAATGTCATGTGTGTTCGTCCTGTGGATTTCGTGTCGTTGTTGCTGCCTCGTCAGCTTTTGTTTTTGTATCTAGTGTTGTTAAATAAACATATAATTTTCAATCTCCAAGTTCTCTGCTCTCTGCCATGCTGAGAGGCATCGGCTGCACGCCTCACTGACGGATCCCGCGTTACAGAAACAACATAATAAAAACACAGCAATATGTGCTTATTTCAACGTAATCAAAATTACACCTGTGTTTTAGCAACACTCAGTGGATATTACTCTTTGAAAATGCGGCAAAACATGCAGTAAAGTACAAAAAGTGCACAGAAGTACATATTTTTTTTTATTAGACGAGATTGCCTTTTGGTCATCCATGTTAAACTGGATTTGTTGATTTGAAACTAAACCCACCCCTAAACCATTTTGCCACTGAGCACACAAATTTTCCTCAAAAGTACAACGTCGCTTTGTGATTTTGCTTTTTTTTCCCGATTCCAAAAATGTGAAAATAAAAATAACACATTTTGACTAACTCATTGTGTCATGATTTTCGACTGACACACATCACCACTGACTCTCAGACTGCTATCTGGACTACACTACCCAGCAGCCATTGCACACCAGCAGCTAATCACTCACACCTGGACTAATCATACACCTGCACCTCATTATCCATGCCCACGCTCTCACGCAACACCGTCTCAGGTTATGTATATAACCTTGTTCCTAGAAGGAACGAGACGCTGTGTCGATGAAACGCTTTGGGAATGCCCTCAGCGCGTTGGCTCTGAACAGTGTGTGAAATCAGCCAATGGTGGATTGGAACGTCACGGCGGGTGACGTCACTGGCCAAGAAGTATAAATAGCACGTGGCAAACGCTGGCCAGACAGCTTCTGACATTTCAGTGGTGCGCCAGCAGGGGATGCCAAAAAGTGTGGTTTCGAGACGCAGTGTCTCGTTCCTTCTAGGAACAAGGTTATATACATAACTGGAGACGTTCCTATTCAGGAACTCGAGCTGCGTCGACAAGACGCTTTGGGAATGAGATGCCCACGCCTCCAGACTTTTAAAGACCCTGCATAGTGTGTGTTTGTGCACAGCTAATGCAAGAGAACAGATGAGCTCGTAGTGGCTCGGAGATCTAGTCCGTAAAACCGAACAAATGTGTGGGGGGTTGACCACCCAGCAGCATCGCAGATATCGGCCAAGGAGACCCCTGCTAGCAGGGCCTTCGAGGCCGCCACACCACGGGTTGAGTGAGCTCGGACTCCTAGCCTAGGCGGGAGACCAGAGGACTCGTAAGATAAGTTGATGGCATCCACTATCCAACGGCTTAAAGTCTGTTTAGTAGCTGGTTGCCCCTTTTTGGGGGGGCCAAAACATAC
>JAUMHQ010000081.1:4651741-4662255 GCA_032361165.1 Enteromius paludinosus
CTTGGGTGGGTTAAATGCAGAGCACTAATTCCTAGTATGGGAAACCATACCTGGCCACTTGTCACTTCCTTCCTTTAGATTTTGAGCACTTTAAATATTTTTCAAATAGTAAAATAGAAAGAAGTGAATATTTTATTTAGAGTATTTGTGCCACGCCTTTGAAATGTTTCTGCTGTGAAAAACACTTCTTTTAATTTAAATTTTTTTTTGTTTGTTTCTGGATAAACAAAAAAAAATAATAATAATAATCAAAAGTGTCTCAATCTGTGATTTATAAAATAAACTCAAATACTTCTGACCAGATTCATCCAAGACCAAATATGTATGCTATGCCCATAATTAGTTAAATATTTTTTGAAGTTTTGTTTTGTGTGTATATATATATATATATATATATATATATAAGAATAAAGCATTCATAAACATAAAGAATAAAACAAATTTGGCGTGCTCTAGTGGTTTGAACCCTAGCGAGGGCAGGAGCTCGGTGTCAGGCTAGGTCCCCGCATGCCCCCCCGGATGAAGGTGCAAAGGCAGGAAGTAGCGGGTGGAGAAGGGGTGGAGAATGGATGCACGAAGACGAGAAGTGGAAGTAAAGGTAACGGGGTTATTTGAGTGGGTAGGAAGGATTTGATTGAGCAGGAGTAACGAGGAGATTGATTGGATAAGCGATGCAGCCGTGATCGATTCGTCCAGCGCTTTCTCCCGAGACTTGTTATTTGCGAAACGTCACTTCATGAGTTCACGCTTCCTCATAATCATAAAGAATAAAGCAAATTTGGCATGCTGTCCGGGGGGGCGAGCCGGGAGAATGCCGGACCCCGAACCCTAGTGATTTGAACCCTAGAGAGGACAGCAGCCAAATTTGCTGCCCCACAAAGAAGCATGGAGGGAGGATGGGGTTGGAGGCGCTCTTTGGGGTTGGACTGGTTCCGGGAAGTTTCAACTGGATACAAGAAACAGGGTGGATTGGGGAGCTGGTTCGTCCGGCGACCTGCTGGTGGAGACAGAGACATGAATTAGTGGATTGGATAAGAAAAAGCAAGCAAACAATATATAATATGGGGGATTAAATGAGCTACGATGGGCGGGGATCAGAACCTCTGCAGAGGTAGGGTGGCTGTTTCTGGGGAGACTTTGGGACTCTGGGAAACCGCTGGCTAAATAAATCAATGAAACCTGAAAATGGAGTGAATAGGTGCATTGAATACGTTATGTGACCGCGGAGAAATAAAAATGAAACGCCGTGCTAGTGTAATGGATATGCGCGTATGACGTCATCTGGCGGCGTCTAGCCAGTTTAACGCTAGCTTTGCTACTTGCTATTGAGAAGTGGCAACGCTGGGCTTTGTTTTGCTTCCGGGACTGAGGAAAATGGCGGAGGAGGCTGGCGAGTGGTGTGGATTAGAGTAGAAAGAGATCTAAGAGCGCACAAGCATACGGCCTCGAATTGGAAGCCGCGGGCTCCCTAGGGAATTCAGGCTGGCTGTCTGGGCTGGAAGAGGAGCTGGGTCCTCTTGATCGAGCTCGGACAAAGTAATCGGCATTTATACAGCTTGTCTGTGGGACTCGGGGCAAAGCGGATGCGTGGTCCAGGCATGAGCTGTCTCGTGCACACACCTCTGAGCGCGCCCATGCTCGAAGACGAGAAGCGGAAGTAAAGGAAATGGCGTTATTTATAGTAGGTAGGAAGGATTTGATTGGGCAGGAGTAACGAGCAGATTGATTGGATAAGCGATGCAGCCATGATCGATCCGTCCAGCGATTCCTCCCGAAACTTGTTATTTGCAAAAACTTATTTTGTCTTTCTTTCAAAAATCATTAGTTAAATAAGTTACTTATTTTTCACCCTAATCAAAATATTAAATTAATTAATATTAGTTTGGTTTTGTTTTATTTGTAGGTACATTAACAAAACTTTCTTAGCACACTTTTATTTGCTAATTGGGTACAAAACTGAGATCTCAGGTATGCCTCTTGACCTGTAAAAGCATCCATGAACAATAATAATGTTGTTCTTAAAGTCAAACTCCCCTCACCTCTTCTCACTACAAGGGGCAGTCAGCCAATGGCACGGTGTTGTGCTGCGAGTTTGCAGATTAAATATGCAAATTTATGCAAATGCAATTTGTTTCAACAGATTAACTGTAGTATCTCCACCTGTCGACTCAGTAGCGATACTCCAGCGGCCTGATGAAACCATCCCTGCTCTGTGTGATTTCCAGAACACCGCTACACATGGAAACCTTCACCTCTATGTTCCAACTCAAATTACATTTTAAAAATACCACCCAACGTCTCTCCTCCGATATGGCTTGAAATTGTAATAATCACCCACAATTCTCAGCTTTTTGTGAACTAAAATGATTTTCCACGTCTCATCGGTATTTTTAAAAGTGCTCACAAGATTGAAGGCTCCGAGCAAGGTTACCTGTTTTAATTACCACTTGGCAGTCGTGTCTGGAGGGAAACAGGAAGTGAGATTTAAGCGGCGGGTTTGGGGTGTGGAGCAGGTTAAAGTGAAAGCTCACGCGGAGGTCAAACCTCAGGTGACAGATACTAAATCTAGCCAAGCCGTGAGCGCTTATGCGATTTTCATGCAATCTCTGACCCTTAATCTGCAGGTTAACAGCTGCCTCTGTGTCACTCTGTCACTGGCTTGTGTGTGTGTGTTTGCAGATCTCGGGCCGTTCAGTGGTCGGGCAAGAGGAGCTGTTTCGGTGAGGGAAGGCCAGGGTGTTGTGCTAATGTGTGCCCCCCCTCCTCATTCACCAGGTGGGTACTCTCTCTCTCTGTTCTGTCTTTGTACCCTGTTGAAAAGAGCAGCGTAAAGGTCACCCATATGCATTTTGTTTTGGATGCTGGCTGCATATGAAAACGAATCTTATATTCAAGAATCTTATAAGACGGATATTACAAGTCATATACATTTATCGTCTATGCCAGTAACAGATTTGCTCTGGGGTATGTCATACTTTCTGTAGGTTCCAAACTATGAAAGTGGCCCATTTCATGCCCCATTTAAATGCAAGTGCAGGTGAGACTACAGCTAAAAACGAATCAGAACAGAATAGCTGAGATGCATTTTCTTCAATGAATGTGCTTATCATGGAAATATCAATTAGACAAATCAGCTGAAATTGATAACAGACAATCGCAATTCAGAAGCCAATAATTCAAATTGTGAATGATTCCTAATGAGGAGATTTGGTAGGCTTATACTGTATGTCTGCAAATTTTAAAAAGAAGCTGGGTACTGATATAAGCTGGGTTCAAATAAATTATTTTCTTTTTTACATTCTATTTATTTAAGAACCCTGAAAAAAGTATCATGGTTTTCACACAAATGCAACACAATCCTTTAAACTAGGAATGCACAATATTATTGGAACGTTATCAGAATTGGCTGATAAATATAATTCTGTTTGGGAATAAATAAAGTAGTATTAATGTCATCAATTACAAGTCTGTTTTGATTTGAAAGTTAGAAGCTTACGTTAAATCACAAACATGCTTGTTTATTTCAAATGGATTATGAAAATTGAAGGCGCTCTAAAGATTTTTGGGGGAATTTCTACAGCTGTAACTCTACTGCTTTAGACCATTTATTTATGTTAAAACCACAATTAAAAAATTAAGGTTTCAATTGCATGTGTCTAAAAAATGAATGAATGAAGTCAATCAATAAAACAGCAGAGGTTGATTTTATTATAGTTATTTTAAAGCTTTCAATGTACTCTCATAAATAAATAAATATTTTTTATTAGTTTTAACAAATAAATTATTGGTTAAAAACAATATGTTTAAAATCTCTGCACAGGACAGACCAAATATAAATCGCTATTAGTATTGATTATCGGCCAAAATAATAATAAGAAAAAAAAATTGGATATCGGCAAAAAATGAATATTGTGCCACGTTAATAAGTATTTTGAGGCAGGAGCCGTGGAGAAGCAACAGACGTTTGCTGCATTCCAACGGCCCGGCCTGCCAGCCACCCACTTCACATAAATAAGATATAAACTATTGAATTGCTCGCTCTTAAACTTTATTTCTTCCTTTTCTTAAGTCACAGAGAGGTGTCTTCTCTTTTCTCAGCAGATGCTTTCATTTTCTGCAAAACTGAAAAAATGTACCAACACATACGAATTGCTGTTTCCAGTTAAAATGAACACTAGAGGCAGTAAAACTCCCACGACTTTTATTCATTTTCACACAAAAGTATGATTTACAGGTACATTTGTGATTAATATAGGCTAATTTGAAAACTGATACTTTTGAATGTTGTTGTCACATATTACTCTCTTCGGACATTTTTCAGATTCTGCTTGTCTTGCAACAGTCGCTGAAATTGCAGGTTAAATGAAGTCAGATGCAGTGAGACAAAGAGATTGGGAAGAGAAGGATACAGACAGGACAGTTAAACGAGCACTATCAGATGAAAGGCTTGTGGTGAAATGGCCATTTTTAGAAAATGTAGTGCTCCCAGAGACCCAGAGTAACCGCATCCAGCTTCCTCTCTTCCTGTCTGCTCAGTCCCTTGACGAAGAAGACTGTTTTAAAGGGATAGTTTACTTTTAAAAAATCTCATTACCCACTCTCAGCTTGTAGTAAATCTGTATGCTATTATTTTTCATGCATCGAGCATTAACTTTAAACAGTGTTCACTCAAAGAAATGGCACTGAATAACACTGAATTTGATGTAGACAGACTGAAACAGTGTTTCAAATTAATTTAAATAATGTTGATTTACAACTACAGTAAGTAAAATATTTGAAAAGTGAGTTTCAAAAACTATTACATACACTGTAAAAAAAAAAGAAAATCCATAAAATTTACGGTAAAAAACTGGCAGCTGTGGTTGTTGGAATTTGACCGTAAAACAATATGGTTAACATCATTTTTAAGTTTTATGGGTTTACAGTAAAATTTAGTTACATTTTGTTAAATACCATATTTTTTTTTAAATAATTTAATGTTAATATACCAACCTATTAAAATACTGAAATCTGAATAAAAAAACAAAACAAAACCATTTTTTCCTATAATGCCTTGATGAGGTTAGAGAATACCTGACAAGAGATCTAAGACCATTCCTTCATCCAGAATCACATTACATCCTCAGCTCTATATGGGTGCTTCTTCTCTTTAGTTCACCTCATTCATCTCCTATAGGGTTCAATAGAAGTTCACTATAAAAGATCAAAGGATTAACAATGCAGATTTTTCACAGCCTTCTTTAGTTATATTTGCCAAGGGTGCTGATATTTTTGGCCATATATATATATATATATATACTGTATATGGCCAAAAAAATAATTCATATATATATATATATATGTGTGTGTGTGTGTATGCACTATTAAAAAAGACTAAAAAACACGACTTTTCATAAAATAATTAACTTCAGGGTAAAAAAATGGTATTGCAAAATCTTGTCCTATTTAAATTATTATTTTAAGTTAGAAGTGCATGGTAACTTGACTGTCGCAGCTTTCCAAACCATGTTGGACTATGTCCAGATGTGAGATTGGAAACAGACAGAGGTCATTATTACACCATACAAGCGTGAGCATGCCCATTACTGTTTACACCACGATAAGAAGCTGAGAGAGCTTCAGTGGTATCAACGCAGGTCTAAATTCGCCAAACACTCCATTCTGAGCAAAATAAATCCCGGCCTGTGCTGACACATTTTCGGCTTAGTCCTTATCTCTTCCCATCCCCCCCCACCCCATCGTCTGATATCTTTATGTTTGGAGGATATCATCGGCAGCTCTGTTTCACTTAGTTCAGCTCGACTCTCCTTAACATGTGTCATCTGATAATCATAATGCCATTATTTTATAACTCAGTAAGACGCAAAGTGTGATTGATTTCTGTTGTGCCCTCCCGGGTGAACTGCGAGAAGAAACACTCTTTGATGCATCTGCAAACATTCAGGGGCACGGTGCTGTCCGTTTTCTTTAGGACAATAGCGAATAATTATTTTCAAAGGACTTTGCCAGAGTGATTTGCATCAGAACTGACTGGGCTTCCTGTTCCGTATGGGAAATTACGGTTCTTGTGTGTCAACCTATCCGTCTCCAACTGGTCGATGTAGTGTGTTTCCAGACAAGCATCAGCATCAAGGCTCAAATTTACCGGATCATTAGAAATGAAAAGAAATCGCACTCAGACAATTATTTTGCGCAGACACAGGCAGCATGAGGGAGCGTTTTAGTGGCCTGTCTCAAATCTCACTCCTCAGCTGTCCTCTAATGGTAGAGTGGAAGAGATGCTTACGTATTATATATATATATATATATATATATATATAAATTCCTTTTTTAAAATCTTCATTATATATTTTTAAATCTTATTAGGGGAAATCTCTTTATTAATAGTGAATATGTGTTCCATATTCTAACCATTTATTTAATCATTAATTCCTTTTTATGGAAACTATGATAGATTTTTAAGATTATTTTATGAGTAGAATGTCTTTATTGTTACCTTGTTCGCTATTTAAGCATTAATCCTTTATAATACAATGTTTTGGGTTCATGAACATAAATCCAGTCCACTGTGTCCAAAACTTTACTACTACTACTGTATAAATGCTATGATATACGATTGTGTGCTTTTCAAGAGCGTGTAGGAGGCAGAGCTGTAGCATTGTACCAGACCTAAGGAACCGAGGAACCGAGCAACCTGTTTACATGAGACAAGGCTGTTTTTAGTCTATTGATTTTCTGCAATTGTTTGACTAGCGCGGAAAGCTGATGTGAAGAAAATTAACATCATTCATTGGCTACGGGGTCAGGGAATGATTTGTCTTTAAATGCCAATACTGATTTCCCATCAGGCTCAGAGCTGCGAACCTTCCGAGGGGCACCAGGCTTTAAGAACTTGATGAGATCGACACATAAGCAAACATTTAGCAATGGCAAGCAATTTAGTGCAAACCCTGATGTAAATGTTATGCTGTATCAGAAGCTAGGAATAAATATGGGAAACAGCTCTGCTTTTTTGACAGTAGATAAGTGTAAAATTCTGTATATAAAATAACATTTCACACAAATGAAAATTAGTAAGTGATTAAGTACAGTAAGTGTATAAAAAAGCAACCAATAAGCGTTCAACTTTATTTGTTCCATTTTAACTTTTTACTTTAACACATTGACTGTAATCATTTGGTTATGAGCGGGAACTATTAAATGTTTGCTTGGAGGATTAACATTTTGGATTTGATATCCGTGGAATGGGAGGAACTGCAGGGAATTTATTTTAGGACTCGTAGGACGGCTTTGAGGTTCATTTGTCTTTCATTTGCCTGAATTGCTCGTAGGAGGTTTCATCCACATTAATATGGGTAGATGACTTTAAAACTGAAAGTAATTGAAAATAATTTGAGATCACTGAGATGTAAACAGGATATTACTCTCAATACGATCGCTGTTGCTTTACCACTCAAAGTGTAGAGGAGGCGTTGTTGGTTCTTGACCTTGATGAATGTGTGGAGCGCTAACGTTACACTAAAAACAAAAATGACTGCATTGTCTTCTTCTATGAATTTCCACCAGTATGTGGATTTATGACATGATGTGCATTATATGTTGAGCTAAAATAAAATAAAGTGCAAATGATACTCATTATGTGTACTATTTAAGCATTATCTTCCTAAAATAGAGAATGACGAGAAATGTAGTTTAGCCACAAAAGCCTGTTGGCTATCAACATGCGAAATGAATTGTGCTTCATACTTCACAAATTAACCACTACTGTACCTTTCCGATCATATTCATCATTCATTTTCATTCCATTCCATTCTGATTCAGTGCTTCTTGGACAATAGCTTCACCTTTTTACTCCGTCGCTGACACTCGTAAATCTTTGTGCAAACATAGTCAATGAACTCAAAAAACAGTATCAGAAGCCTCAGGCGCTGAGGCCGTCAGCTAGAAATATCGTGATTTATATTGGTTGACGCTTTATGAGGACGCCTTTCATGAGAGTCCTTTTGAATTTTATTTATGAGATAAATATTCATTGTTTACTCAGGTGACATTAGCCCTTGTGTATGAAAAATTGAACTGGAATCTCTTTAAAGAGTGGCAATCCTTCAGTGATTAATCAACGGGAGCGCGCCACCTGTATTTACTATGCAAAAGAAATCAATGGTCTATGAAATTCATACTTTAATTATTTGGTGAATAAATTGGTCTTGAGGAAATTCATTTGGCCCACGAGTTTCTCTCTCTCTCTCTCTCTCTCTTTCTTTTCTTCTTTTCTGCAGCGGGAAAGTCTATGTGACTACGATATAGTCGACATAAGGCAAACAGCGTGAGATCAGAGTAGTAATCCGCTCTCACATATCTCCTGGATTTATATGGCGTAATATGACTGCTTCAGAGTTACAGAAAAACACACATAATTTTGTTCTGTTGACAGCCTGTCTTTTGTCATTTGGTTTCTAGCTCAATGTGACATGATAAAGAATACTTCATTCCTCTGCGTATCTGTACGGAATAAGAAATGTGCCCAAGTACTCGGAAGTGACAGTGATGATTGATCGCGAAAACATAATGATTGCATGTCTTGACTTTTTTTCCAGTTTCAGAGCTATAATTTTTAATATTGTGATTGGTTATGGAGACATTTTGGGTGGTGCCTTGCGGTCAAATGATATAAATGTGAAGGAACAAAAAGCAGGGCCTTTCTTTCGTTTTACAGTCTGTGGAAAACCAGGAGCTTCTAATGAAGATAATCAATTGCTGGTATTTACTTTACGATAATACTTTGGTTAAAGTTTGTTACGTTTTTAAACAGCATTAACAATGAGCAGAATTTATTGATCTTTTTTCAGTGTTAGTTGGAACAAATAAAACGGCTCTTTTTCAGTTCCAATAAGTATCACTAAAAGATGTAACTTTTGATTGTAATGATATGTTAGGAAGTGTTGAAATTAAGGTTATAATTAATAAGGGCGGTATGAGGGCTCGACGTCCACAGGTGGACCATCCTCCACCTCATCTGCAGCATGCCCAGGCATTGTAGGGAGGTCATACAGGCATGTGGAGGCCACACACACTACTGAGCCTCATTTTGACTTGTTTTAAGGCCATTACATCAAAGTTGGATCAGCCTGCATTCGCACAATTCAAAAACCATAAAGTCCAAGTCTGAGACCATTTTTTTTCTATAAAAAGTTGAGACCATCTCATTTGAGTTCAGCCCAAGCTCCTGAAACTGTGATCTTAGACTTGATTTAAGATGGTCATAAATTAGCATAAAGTACACTCTTAGAAAAAAAGCTGTTACTGGGGCTGTACCTTTTCAAAAGGTATATGTTTGTACCTAAAGGGTACATTTTGGTACCTTAAAGGTACATATTAGTACTTCGAGTGTACACATTTTAACCTAATAGGTACAAAGGTGTACATTTTGAAAAGGTATACTGGCCTAATAACAGCTTTTGTACCTTTTGTTTCTGAGAGTGTAGAGATGTAATTATTTTCAGCTTTTTTGTGTGAGGGCTTTTCTGGGCCACGTTCCTCTTTCCGATACAATATGTAGACATGAAACTGTGTCTCTATACATTTTTAAAACTTGCTTGTTATGATCGCCCTGAACCCTGTAGTAGAGAACAGCGAATTAATCTATATCAGCTACACATCAGCTCTCAGACTCCCCCTCCTATGAGCCCTCGCTCTGACAAGGTCAGCTTGCTACAATGCAGATTCAGACAGGGGTTTCCTTAGGGACATGTGCGTTGTTCTCACAGCTCATCTGCTTGCTCTCCTTCTGCCCCGGCAGAGATCATCTACAGCTGGGTGTTCAATGAGCTTCCCTCGTTCGTGGCAGAGGACAGCCGGCGATTCATCTCGCAGGAAACTGGAAATCTGTATATCTCCAAGGTGCAGCCCTCGGACGTGGGCAGCTACGTGTGCCAAGTGAAGAACACTGTGACCAACGCCAGGGTCCTGAGCCCACCGACGCCCCTGACTCTCAAAACAGATGGTGAGATATTACACGCACTTCACACACATGCACGCACACACACACACACACACACACACATTGCTGCTCCCTAAACCCCCATCACCTGCATAGAAGAGCTAGGCTGGGTGCCAAGCACCTCTCTTGGTGAACTGAATTGATGAATCAATACCATGACATGAAGTCTCTTTGCTAATAAATTAAATTGAGACATTATTTTACCGTTTTAGCTCATGTCTGTCTTAAAAAATGACTGTAGCTTCAGCTGGCACAAGGGCCGATATAAATAAAAATGTAGGTCACAATATTTGAAACATTTTGTAAGAGAGCAAGATATATCATAGCATACACATTTATGCTGTTAGCTTACCTGGTATGTAAGATTAAACATTTTACCCATATACGTTTTTTTGTATGTATGTGTGTGTGTGTGTGTGTGTGTGTGTGTGTGTGCAGGTTTATGTGGTTTATGAGGACACAAATTTGTACAATGACATGGGTATGACATAGGTATTACAATATGAAGGTGATT
>JAUMHQ010000081.1:4662355-4677823 GCA_032361165.1 Enteromius paludinosus
CTGTAAGGGGTAGGTTTAGGTGTAGGGTCAGTGTAGGACAATACCACATACAGTCTGTACAGTATAAAAACCATTACCCCTATGGAGAGTCGCCCTAAATCACAAAAACCAACATGTGTGTATGAGATGTGCTATTACTAAGCAGTCAGGCATATGATTCTGGATTAGTACCTGACAAATAGGAGACATAGACTAAAACTGAACGTGGGCCCTGAGCAATATTTAAAGGTTGTTACAAACACCTGGAGACATTTAATTTACTTACTTTTTTTTTTTTTATTCTACATTCTTAGATGAAACCACTGGTAATACTTTATTTTAGGGTCTCTTAGCTAATTTCCTATTAGCATGGATATTGACCTTATTTTATATCCCTAATCCTACCCAGTTCCTAAACATAACAACTACTTTAACAAATATTAATATTGAGCTACATATTAGGAATTTATTAAGGGAAAAGTCACAGTGTTGCCAAACCATTTAACAACATGCTAACAATAAAGCTAACAAACCTTTGCAGTTGCACAGATAATTACAAATAATGTAAAAAAAAATTGCATTATTTAGCCTTTTATAATTTTTTTTAAGTAGTTTATAGTCAGATTAATCACACAAGAAAACCCTTACTTTCTTACCCTCACGTCATTCCAAAACTTTAAGATTTTGATGCATCTTCTGAAAGTTTGTTTATTTGTTTAATCTCTGCAATTTCTGTCCCTCCACTTAAAGTGTCTTCTGCCAAAACTCTGCCGCTTCAAAATCTTTATATGAAGACAAAGATATAACTTATGTTTTCATTCATGTATAAACCAGGGAGCAAATTCAAAAGTACACTAATGCTTGCTTGATTCACAAACAAACCTCATTGGTTCTTGCGGCTCAAATGTACTGATACACGTATGAAACACGAGAATTAATTGGTTGAGTTGGTTTTTGTGCAACAAGCAAGCATATTTGAGCTTCTATGATCAAATTTAAATGTTGTAATGTTAAATGTTATGAATAAAGGCCTAATTGTAAGCTGTTCATTATATAAAGCAATGGAGGGATAGACACTCCTACATTTCAAACAATCATTCAATCAAAATCAAATCAAAATGTATTTCAAATGCATTATGGGTTTGGAATAGTATGAGGGTGAGTAAACATTTTCATTTTGGGGTTATCATACAGTATCTCAAGAAAACATTGCAGATACAACTTGGGTTAGCTGGCAGATTGTAAACTGATCGGCATGCTCATTCCCTTCCATGCAACAGTGTTTTCCATAATCACAATGAAAACAATATTCAAATTTCAAATAACAAATGTTAGTTCACATTAAAAAAATGCCATGTTAGCAATCGAAGCTTGTAAATGTTTGTTAAGGTACATAACAGCTGGACTTTTGAGATTTGTATTTATTAAATTTTATTTATTTATTTTTGAAGCTCTGAATTCCAATCTGGGAAAAAGTCCATCAATATCTCAGAAGGCTAGAAATAATAGATGTGCCTTCAAATCAGCCTTGAAAGGAAATGTGGCAGTTTTTCAGCGGCATGACAAGCGGGTCAGTTGTGTATATTAGTGCTTTTGTGCCATGTGAAGCTGATTTAATGAGACGTCTGACTTATATGTGTAGTTTAAATGCCTCATTCGCTCTTCGTCTTTCTCATTGCATGAGCGGCCTTTAGGGCCAAACCGAAAGTGTCATGAATTCCAAAACATCCGCATTAAACAGAGAGCATGAGGTGCTTTATCTTGTGCTTTAGAGCACTTTTTTTTTTTTTTTTCACAGACAATGCGCTCTGGTGAAACTGCCCATCGGGGAAATCATTTTCCAGCATAAAATTAACCGAATCAATGGTCCTCTTCCAGAATGGGCTGTAGCTTCTTTAATAGCAGATTCCCGTGGGCCAAGCGGGGGAGCAAACACCCGGCTGTCACTACAGGCACTTTTCCATACTTCACAGACACGCACGCATCACCTGCCGCCGGTACACGTCAATGTCAGCTACCCCAGTACGCAATCCCAGAACAGCCGGGCTAAAAGGACTACAGTGCCCTAAAAGCTTGTTTTTGCCTACGTTGCTTAATGTTGCACGTCCTTTGTGAGGGCGCCATGTCCCCTTCGGCATGCTCTTCGGCATTTGCATAACCTTGTTGTTGAGAAACGCTCCTTAGAGACATGCACGCATTTAAGTGCATTAGCATACTAAATTGGATTTGCGCCTCTCGTTAGCACAGATTGCAAATGCCAGTAGCATTGCGTTCTCTCGGAAGTTGGAGAAAGAGCCGAGACGGAAGGCTGGAGAGGAAAAGAAAAGTCCCGAGGGTTGTCTCAGAGCCACAGGTGGTAGAGTCAGGATGAATTGCTTTGTGGCAGCTGCATTTGCAAATAACCATATAGTCGGGGTCTCATGCGGAATGAGCGCCAGTTCAGCGAGAGGTTAGTCACCCGTAACACAAGCACGGCTGATGGCAGTCTTTATTCATTCCGCGCTTGACGTGCACAGCGTTCGCTTGGCAGGCGTTGTGTGGGAAGTATCACGGATTCGGCAGCTAAACGGCTCGCCGGGCAGCGCCTAAAAGCCTGAAAATGATTTTAGCACCCCTGGCCAAGCTCGAACTGCCTCGCTTTCAGCCAGTCTTCCAGCAATCTCGAACCGCACCAATCTACAGCCCGCTATTCGTGTTTTCTGCTGAGACAGGATGATAATTAACTGCACGAGAGACTCCGCGATGGAATGCGCAGGTGAAGCTCTTCACCTATGTCCTTCCCTTGGCTAAGACGCTCTTAATCAAAGCTGCCCAGCTGCATCTGCGCTTGGCTGCACCTACAGGGCAAGTCATGCATCTTCCCCTGCCTGCGAAACAGCAAAGGCAGCGGAGGCCTTCTGTACTTATGTGATGAATCGCACCTTAATAGATGCGACTTGGATGGAACAATAACTCTCACAGAGCTGGAGCGCTTGCAAAACACTCTGTGGTGCTGGGATTGCTTGTCCTTCCCGTTTGGCCTTGGACCTTGAAGGGGCAGCATTTTTAAGTGGAGGGTCAAGTATTTCTGAGGCCTTCATCATTGTCATTCATTTATAGAAGGAAAGGTATCGGTGTCCTTGGATTGGAAGAGCAAAAGTGCAGTGACTTCAATTATTGAGTGCTTCAAATAACATTTCAAATGTCACTGAGGGTCATTAAAAATGCATATTGATAGCATTGATGTCTCTTTCTCTAATAATACCACTGTGTACATGCTTTTCTAATCATAAAATGAGAAATCTGAGAGGCTGGTCTTAGTGTGCTGTGGAAAAACCCTGGTCTTCCTTTAGCATACAGTATTACTGTACAGTATGACTACCATGTCTGTTGCAAGCCCACAGAATGCCCCCAAATTTTAACTAAAGTAGTATTGATGATTACTTTGTTTTGCTATAAAGTTTCTGTTTTCAATGTAACATCTGGCAGAACTAGACTTTTTGGACGGTACAATATAATAATTCCCCAAAAATGCAGGATTGTTTCTGCAACCCAGGCTCATTGGATCTATGTGTCTCTACATACATTTCTGCAAACCCCGTAATTATGTACCTTACTGCACGTTCTGCTGCAGTTTCAAAGTGAAATGTCCAAAAGGTTTCGCTAAAACAGGTTTAATACGTGACCATGGCATGTATGCTTGAAGTACGTTTTGCAGCCTTCAGAATTCAAATATCCAGTGAGGGTCGCTAAAGATGAATGCTCTGTCATTGTGGAAATATTCTCTAAACTAAACCTGAACCTACTGTTTACAAATGCAAAAGTAAAAATGTATTCGCTGATGCAGCCATGCTATCTTAACTTCCTTAGACTGATTCGAGATGTTTTGCTGAACACGGGATTCAAACTGGTGCTTTTCATAACCTTTGTGCAACAGCGTATCACGTGAGCTACAGTAGCAAGTAAACCTATCTAACTTTAAAATTCATACATATGAAGCTGTATATACGTTCAAAAGTAACAGTTTACAAATCGTGCAGAATGTTAAAATTGTTTTCACGTCATAACCATACCATTTTGCAACTAATTGTGGGAAAATTAACCTTTGTAAATCAAAAACGTACCTGTAAAAGCAATACAAGTTGTTGGATTTTTCCTGCTTTAGTGTTCATTTTAACTGGAAACTGCAGCAATTCATATGTCATATGTCTTTTTGTTTTTTTTTTAGTTTTGCAGAAATGTATGAAGAGCACATATTTCCAGTAAGCATAGGTTGTGTTTCTGATACCTAAGGCAAGCTGTCACAGTCCAAATGAGGCTAATGTTATTGCACTAACATCTAGTCGTTTGGTTGAGGTTTGTACACATTATGTGGATTTTATATAAATGCGGTTGTCACTAGCTGAATTTTGCTAGAGCTAATTTAGTCTTAGAATGTAGGTGTCACTCTCGTAAATAAGTACACACATCATGTTTGAGCACTCTGAAGAATGACAGAATGTGCTGTTGTAGCACTGTGCCAGTCATATGTAAATAAAGCCAGTGTAATTCTTTAAGCACACCTCTCTTCTATGCAAATCAGGCTTGGTATATAGGGTATTTACAAGTGCACTATGATGCACTTTGGAAAATGTATTTATTTTTAGGATGTCAAATTAAACATTAAGTGAATGTAGAATATTGATTAAAATATGTGTACACATTTTTATTTTATTTATATTTAAATATATTAAAATTGAAAATGTCTAAAAGTATATATTTTAAGTCTTCATCTCTAGTCGAGATAGTCGAGTGTTCTGTGTCTTCCTGTAGATTTGAATAATTGCTTCCTTGCAATGGCAATTTAGAAAATAGCTTGCTTTTATATTTTAGTAAAGGTTTTCTTAGCAAAGGGAACATCATCATGTTTAGAGTATTGTATTGATTGTTCTCCGAATCAACAATTTAGAAATTCCCTGGATTCGATTATTGACCAGACCATATACTGTATATTGTAGTACCGCCGCCACACTAAGCAAGAAATAAAAATGACCTTTCATGATGGCCGTTTCTCTCAAACCACCATTCCAATTCACATAATGATGTCACGATAAACATTTATTGGGCCTTCAGGAATTACTTTTTAATAAGGTCTCGTGAGTTATGCCTCAGTGATGTGTTCAGACATTGAGTGGACATGTGCTAAGGATGTATATAAATGCTCCAGTAGGTGCAATGTGGACTGCAGAATGAATCGTAACATGACACATCTCATAATTATGATTTTAATGGGAACTGAAATGGTGCTGTGGTGATGCACTGTGTCACATGATCACACATTAAACATTCTGACAATTGAATTGTAGGCTTTGACAAAGGACCTTGACAGTCATTTGTTTCCGACAGACCAGTAGTTCACCTAAAAATGTACATTTGGTCATAATTTACTCCCCCTTATGTTCTTCCAAAACTCAAGTGGCTTTCTTTCCTTTGGGTAAAATAAAAAGTGCAGCAAAATATGCACACTTCTCTCATCCATACAGTAAAAGGGAATGGTGCTGTCAAGTTTCAAAAGATGCATCATAAACATAGCTATAATTTGTGTACAATATTCCAAGTCTATAGAATACAAGTCTATTGCATGACTTTAGGATATGACATAGGATATAGTGTGCACTTTTGATAACTTTTTGATAATACACCATTGATTTGGATTGTGTGAAAAAGAGCAGCAGGAAGAGACATAAAAGTAAATAAATAACGAAAATGTACTTTTGTTCCCCCCTTTTAACAGTTTTTGCACCACCATGTATATTTTCTCTTGGGGTTATGTTTGCTTTCAATTTGCACTTTTGCTTTGGTTTAGTCATTAGAAAATAGATGTGAAGCCCAGCATTGGGATAATGGATTTTTTCATTAGCAGTCGAATGTAAAAGCTTTAAACGTCTGATGGATGCCCAGACTTTCATCAGGTGATTGTTCAGCATAGCACAACAAAAGAAAGGGAAAATTGCATCGCACAAAACACCCCATTCCATGTTAATAAATGGATTAAATAGTGATTTGAAAATAGGCATTGCGACACAAAAAGGGTGCATGTTTGTTTCGCCATGCTGGCCCAGAATTCAGTCCTATCAATTTCAGCCCTTTTAGACACTAAATAGGATACACAGAAAATGCATTGCAGCGTAAACTGATATAATATTGCAAATTCATTATGCACATGGGATTGCTTTGGAATCATAAATGTGTAACGAGTAAGGGGATTGGGATTGAAATTGAAAAGTTGTTTGGGGAAAAACGGACTGCTATCATAAAATAGGCTATAAATGTGCTGTAGATTACAGCTGTAGGCAAGGAGTCAGAGTTTGACTGGTTCAGTAGATGCCATGCCTACAGCAGTCTGTGGGCAAAAATCATCTTTGATGACCATTCAGAAGCAGCTTTGTAAAATCGCTGATGCTTATTTTATTTTATTTATTTACTAGTGTATTTTAGTGATTCTTTCTGCAGGTTACATCAGAAAGTGATGACACCAAGGGACTGTGTGTATGACTGACTCCTTCAAATCATCCATTCGACCAATTTATTCAGAAAAAACACTGATTAATTTAGGGGCGTAACAACAAAGTATGTAACTAATACTTATTAATTCAAGAACAAAAACAGTGACTGTCTTTTATGAGTGAGTCATTGAATTGTTTTTTCAATCTTAAAAAAGAAATACTGACTCATTTTGGTATAAATCAAGTGTTTTGCATGAGTAAGTCATTGAATCGTTCATTCAACTGATTCATACAGCATCACTTGTTTATTCAGGAAGGATAGCCATTGTTGCTGACATGGCGTTAAATCCTAAATAAATAAATGTATTCAGAAAGAAATCATGACTATATGAGTTATTAGTGGATCATTCAAATATGTTGATTCATTCAGGTGAGCTGTCCTTATGAGTGATGTGGCACTGCGTAATATCATCGCGCCTGCTGCACCTATGGTATGGCAGCAAAGTTCCTTCATTATTACGCTGGAATGAAAATAAAGTTCCTAGTTATATTGTCCTAGAAAATCATGAAATAGATGTTTCACACTTTCTATAATCTTTGGCTTCAGCCAATGTTCGAGACATGTTTTATATTAAGGCACAATTGCAATATTTGTCATATAGTGCAAAAAGGAAAGAAATGCACGCGCATGTAAAATTCATACATCAGTTTCCCGTTTAATAAGAATGATAATGATAATTAGGCCCCTGAATGGGAGTGTTTCCCTTCGTAATTGCAGACTTACTCAATGCCAGCTGACATATCTCTCAGCAAATGGATATAGATGGGCCCTCACAACATCCGCATGAATAAACAAAGGATCTGTGTCCTCCAGCTACGACTGCAGAAGTGAAATGCAGCCATTCAAGATTCCTCTGCGTTCCACGGAATTCTGCACATCAATTAGACTCCAGCGTGGTGCTGTTTTGAGGACAAATTCTCTCGCCCCGTTTCCCAGCGGCCTCTGTAGTGTACATGCAAAATAATTTAGTTTAGCAGCTTGTCATGCGAGCTACTGTGGAGAATTTCCTCTCTTTGTCACTGGAATCTTTCTTTTTTTTCTTTGCCGTACCGTGGCACCTGTTTGCTGTGATCCCTCGAGCTTTGTTGTGCTAAATTGTAAATCCAGGAGATTGTTTACTCTTGTACAGTAGATGGAATTCGTCAGCGCATGAAAAATCATACCCATCTTTAACCCTGTAAAGCTTGAGACATTGAGATTAGACAAATAGAGTAATATAAAACAGTTTATTGAACCTTTAAACAAAGCATGAAAGAGAGTATATTTATGTATTTATCATTTGGTGAATCAGGCTTGTATGGCTCATATAGTATGATACAGGAAAATGTGGAGCTCATGCTCATAGGGAAACAAAATCAAGCAAAAATAGGCAATTTGCTGCAGTTGCTGTTATTTTATATGGCCTAATTCTGATAGCTTGTAATGTAAATCAATGAGATCTTTGTAACAGTATAGCCAACTGCTTACATAAAAAAAAATATATATATATATTTGTTGATCTATGTTTCTCAATAATTTGTACTAGTGATAGGATATTTAGATGCTTAGTTTATGATCAAAGCTCTGTAGTATTGTATTGTGGGACAATACATATTACACAATGCATATTATATTATATTTATAAAGACCTCTATTAAAGTGGGGCTAAAGTGTGCTTGAAGCTTTTGGGACTGCTATAAGTGCAGTTGTCGCATTTATAAAATGTCTTGGGTTGTTGCACTATTGATTGTGAGGTCGATGTTCTAGAGCAGCTGCTCTGGATATTTCAGGCGATAGAGTCCTCATGAGCGATGTAATCCATCATATAAGAGCACCTCAGGCTTCTACTAAACCTACAAAGCACCTACACGGACCAAAGGAAAATCTAAACACAAGCCCAATGCACAGGAAGCACAAGCTTCCTGTCACAAGCTTTAATTAATGAGTACAGGCTTCCAAAAAGCAACCGGGAAGATGCCAAGGTGGAATTTCATGTGAGAGGGGCAAAAGGTGTGAGTAATGTGCTGATCCAAACTGAGATATTTAGAGGTGTGCTGCCCCTTGGAGTTGGGTGTAGAAGAGCTAACGTGTCTCAGTATAAAATCACTTGAAGGCCTTTAACATACCTGTTCACTTCTGCAAACGGATCACAGTCAGATTGCATTAAAAGCCGGGTGTAAATGCACTCAAGATGCACTGATCGGATCACTACAACCATATTTGAAGGCGTTAAGGGACAGATAAAGTGCGTTCAGATCTCTACCGGATATAAAATACAAGTCGATTCCAGGCATAAATGGAGGAGACTTCATAAGAGCTTCACTAAACCACCTGAGTATGTGTCTGGGAGTGTTGTCAAAAATATAGATTTTTCATTACATTCTGATAGTAAAGGTTTGAAACAGTTGCAGTCTTTTTTTTTTTTTTGCAAAACTCCATCTGCATCTATACATGCACTTCACTGCAGTTTTCAGCCTAAATGAACAGTATCAGCAGGGAACACAAACTGTTGTATTTATTTATTTCCCTTTGACAAAATAGATACAAATATTAAAGGGCATATATTACAGGGCAAATAAAAATATTACAGAGCATTTTATTGAATATTAAAGACTTAATTATATGTGGTACCTTGCACAATACAATTATGACCTCTAAACACCATAAAGCATGATAAACTAATACATTTTAAAGCTGTAAAGCTTGTAGCCAGCTTCATGTTTTCATATTTATTATATGCATTTTTTTTACTGTATTTGGACATAGTAAGCATGTTGTTTTCAAAATAAGTGTCCTCTTAGTGATACTAAAAAAAATGTTAAAACATGTTTTTATTACATTGAAATTGAGGAACGCCTTGCTTTTTTTTTTTTTTTTACGTTGCTTCAGGTACATAATTTAAACACACCTGCAAACTTGTCGCTTTTCGGCGACAATCGTCGTTTTCATTGTCAATGGGGTCATTCACGTGAATCGTGCAGAACCGGAGAGTTTTTTTTTTGGACATCTGGGCTGATAGGAATCTCAACTGAGCTCGCACCTGTGGGAGGTGTATGGCGGCAAATCTATGCCATAAATAAGCGAACTCACCACTGATGCTGGGGCGCGCGGTAAATCATATCTGCGAGAGGAAACAGATCTACACACAAGGAAACGGGAGCCTGCGAGCTCATTTCTAACTCTCACACGCGCGTGACATGTCATCTGCACACAAATACAAGCACTCGCACGCGATCATTCCTGTGCTCGACCTTCTCTCACCTGCTCGCGTGAACGCTTTTAGTTTTGTCAGTCGTGGGGCAGGGCTTGCTGTTTTAGTTGTAATCTCAAATTTCATTGGTTATTCCCCTTTTCCGGAAGTCAGTATTGGATGCCTGTTATAAGATGATTCATTCACTTGACTTGAGACATGGCATTGGACAATATGTTAGTTATTGTTTCATTAGCTTGATTTATTTAGTCTTTATTTAATGTAATTCAATGTACGGTTCAGAGTAGATCTTTTTCAGATACTTTATTGATAGAATTCTTTTTTTGTATTATTATATTTCCATCAGAACAAGGTACATTGAAAGCATTCAGTATTAGAAACACTGTCAAAGGCCTTCATTTTTCATTTTTTACCCACAAAACCAACATAAAACTGATTGATATTGGATAGACTTTTTAAAGACTTGCAACTACACATACACAACCCCACCCCCCACTGTCACCATTTTTTCTCTGATGAGTTTTCAGGTCTGTTTAAATGTTGGACTGTCGCTAAGAGTTAATGCTTGTGTTGGAAATATGCCCTACACCAAACCCAACCCTAAACCTACCTGAACAAGTGCAAAATGGATATAAAATATAGTGTGGAAATCATGCTTTTGTGTTTTGTTTGTTACCTATTGGTACATATTTCATGCCTCGCTAAAAAATGTCACCAGGTACGTTCATGCCATGAGACCAGGCAGTAATATGTACACTTACCTTTGTGCATGTCTTATTTTTTTAGGAGTGATGGGGGAGTACGAGCCCAAAATCGAAGCACATTTTCCCCAGACGGTGCTGGCAGCCAAAGGCGTCACAGTGAGGCTGGAGTGCTTTGCCCTTGGGAAGTAAGTACATTGGCATAATAAGCCCACCCCCACCCAGACGGCTTCCCGACATTGAGCCACCTGAAGGTGCCCTTTGGTCACACAAAGGCAGAACATGCAACGTTGCCCCTTTGAAACACCTCTTTTGCTGTCAGAGTCATTAATAATCATAATTACGACCAATTTAACCAATCAAACCACTTTCTTTTCAGAACAGAGAGCAGAATGCATCCTCCAGAGATGAGATGGTACTAGGAGGATAGCTATTTTTACTCCTAACTCCGCTCTGCTGTTAAATGAGCTCTCCACAAGTATTGAACTCTGTGCCATAACTGATATAGTGGCAATTTCACTGTGATTGGTGTAGAAACAGCGCCGAGATTCAGCCCCTGGGAGCTGTATATTCTCGTAATAGTTGTACGGGGCGGCAGAGGGTGAGGGCCAGGGGTTGCGAGGGAGGAGAGCGATTTGAGAGTCTGTACATGCCATTGTTTGGAGGATGCTTTTAATATCTGTTCTGTTCACATATGGTCAAGGATAGCACAGTGAGAAATTAAAGTGGCTGGTACAGACTCACAGCCGGAAGGCAGAAAAGCACTCCGACATTCAGTCAGCGCTGCACACTGACTCTAAAAGATGGACAGAGGAGGCTTTTTTCCATACATGCTTTAGATGTTCTTCAGCAAGCCGTGTTACTGGCTTACACATAAAGAGGTCATGTAAAAAGCCCCCTCTGTTTTTCCTTAAGCAGAAACAGCTTCCATAACTTTGGGATTGTTTTCAGTTAACAGCGGATATTTCTAGAATTAAATAGAAATAACAACGACAACCAATTACACTATAAAGGAACAAATTCCCACTATTAAGTAGTTTTGTTTTGTTTTTTTAGCATGCGTATTTCTGTCATATTAACTGTTTATTAGTATTTTTAGTACCTATTAACTATTAATTAGCAGCAAATTATGTGTTTTTCATAGTTATAGTTTTTATAGTTTATAGTTATAGTCTTAAGTCGCTGCGGTATATTTGTAGCAATAGCCAAAATTACATTGTATGGGTCAAAATTACTGATTTTTTTTTTTTTTTTTGCCAAAAATCCTTAGGATAGTAAGTAAAGATCATGTTCCATGAAGATATTTAGTCAATTTCTTACTGAAAACTTAATTTTTGATTAGTAATATGCATTGATAAGATCTTCGTTTGGACAACTTTAGATTTTTCTAAAGTCTCTAGAGTCCAGATTTTCATGTAGTTGTATCTCGGTCAAATATTGCCCTATCCATCCAAATCATATTTATTCAGCTTTCAGATCATGTATAAATCTTAATTTTGGAAAATTAACACTTACGACTGGTTTTGTTGTCCAGGGTCACATATTTAAAATTATAATTTTTTTGTTGTTGTTTGTTTTCTCTTTGTCATATGTAATAATCATTATAATAATACATCCTTTTATTGTCCTTGATATTTGACATTAAATTCTCTCTACCCATGTTTTGACTGCATAAAATAAACAAGTTAAATTAATTAATAATGTATTAATCGTAAACGCTATTATACAGAGAGAAACTGCAAAAAAAGTATTTATTGTTATTCGCATTTTAATTTATTTTGTCATTTAAATTTTTGTTTTTGTCTTATTTTCTGGGTTTTTTTTTTATTTGTCATTGCCAGGTTACATTCTGTACAACTTTCTTTGGGATTCTCATTTTGTAGCTTAACAGAACTGATAAGCCATTTTGCATAAAGGAAATGCGATTCTGCATTTTAAATACGTAATCCAGTGTCATCGTGCTGTAATTCTATTTGCGTTTGTTATTTGTAATGAATAATTCAAATGTAAAGCCTATCAAGCACAAACACCTTCTAAGCCAAACTATTCTAAGGGCCCAGTAATTGTTTACAGTGCCTTCAAGGACCCCTTTGTGAGGAAATGTCGTTTACAATTAATTATCCACATTAGAATAATAAGTCATTACTTAAACCTAGACATTAATCCATGTATTCCTGCTGGCTTCTCTCTTAGTCAAATTAAACTTTACAGACTCTTAGCTCACTGCTCAGTCAATGGAGAAATCACTGAGATCTCACCAATGGCCTTTCTCTTCTTCGCAGCTCATTTAGTGCCAATTGCGGATCCTCTGGTGAACTTTAGTCCTCGCCCCCCCTTACCCACAAATAAATGATTTATCAGTGCACGTTATTAGAAAATGCCACTCCTCATAATGAACTAAACTGAACTAAGAATTACTTTTAGTCTCATACTGTCACTCAGTATGTATGACAACCTAACAGTCGGGGCGGCTAAGGGCTTGGCATTGTGTGCAGGGAAAAGGCTGGAGCGTTTGTTGTTGCTAGCGCAGGCGGTCTGCCCGAAATGTCTGCAGGGATGCTTTTCAGAGCCTGCATTGTACCGTACACTTTCAAAGGCAAACTGCCAGCTTATAATGGTGAATGGGTCTGGTGCTGAAAATGTTACCGGGACTACAAGAGAGGCCGCTTTCATGCATGCTGGCATTTTGTTGAAGGTGTAACCTCTCTAGATGGTTCTCACACCACTTAAGAAATAAAGGTTAGATATGTTGTTATGCAATTTTTTTAAAATTCAAATGGTTTGGGTTAGACAAACAATATAAATGGGAATTTTTTACATATTAAAATGTAAAAGTGTTATTGTGCATTTTAGTATGAATTTATTTGATTTCCCATTTTAGTAACTTCAATTAAATTACCTTAACAAAAATAAATTTAGGCCCCATTTTATATTAAGTGTTCCTAATACCTGTGTACTTCCATTAAAAACTAGATGTGTATGTAGTATGTAACCACAGTGTAAGTACACTACGGTACATAGTATCTACAGCTGTAATATTTCTGTAACTACACACATGTAACAACCCTCAGAACGGTGTGTGTAAGCACAAATGTGTAACAGGACTAACAGCACTTTTTGGTAAGTAGCGTGTTACACTTTATAGACAATTGCTATGGATTTAGCATGTAATTACTCTGATGTTACACAATAACGAGCTGTAAATTAGGCTTTACATATAAATTGTGGTTTACCCAACTACACCCCCTGATCACCCCCTGTTCCAGTTACTCTCATGCATACTGCTGTTACAAAATCTAGCTACAGTATGTAATTCCTGTTACATGACTACTTATTGAAGTTAAAAAAAGTGTTACCAATGTGTTACATGTGTGTAGTTACAGAAATAATACAGCTGTTGATAGTACAGTATGTAGCAATGTGTACTTACACTGTGGTTACATACTATACACACATCTAGATACTATGTAAGTACACAGGTATTAGGGACACTTAATATAAAGTAGGACCAAAATTTATAATCGTACTCAAACTTTTACCCGCTTTATATATATATATATGTATAGAGAGAGAGAATCATATAAGATATACAAATAATATCGACATATCTAGCTATGCTATTGATATCTAAAATTACACTTCAAGATTAAATCACTGAAGACTAAATGTTTGTGCTATAACTTAAATTAACCCATTTTTTATTATAGACTCATTGTGATTTAAACTGACAGAGCAGAAATTTCATCCTGTGTGGATAAATGTCCTTTTACAATTTAAGCGGATGTAGAGGGACAAAAGGACTCAGAAATGTGAAGTTTTTTATCGAAGGCCCTGCGGATGATTGATGCTGGTGTCTGGGTTTTCCTCGGCGTCACATTTCCATCGTTGGAAAGCTGTGAAATGGAGCTGTCACAATGTAGCAGTGCTGATCGTGTCTGATAGAGCGGGTTATCTACGCCCGGGTGCCGCACCTAGGAGGTCATATCACATGCCCGTCGCAGCCACAAATAGGGATGGATGGCAGTGTACAAATACTGCTTATCTACACAGCTATCTAGACGTTTATTGTGTTACCCAGTACACATCCACTTACAGAGAGCTGCCATATCAGATTGTCCTGTTCGTACTTTCAAAAAGACCACGGTATCAGCTTTACAAATTAGCACAGATACACGTTTTGGACAGAGATAAAGGAATTGCTTTTAGAAAGGGCTTTTTTTTAAAGATGAAGTACTGTTTACACTTCTAGCTTCGCCAGATAGACTGGATCACAACAGCTGGATTTCATGATGCTGTTATGTGATGATATATGCTCCTGTAAAAACCATATTGATTGGTCCCACTTTATATCGTGTCCCTTTTACCTGTGTACTAGATGTGTATGTAGTATGTAACCATAGTATAAGTACACACCGGTACATAGCATCTACATCTGTGATATTTCTGTAATTACACACATGTAACAACTCTCAGAATGGTAATGTAAGTACAAATGTGTAACAGGACATTGGTAACAACACTTTTGTGCTTCAATAAGTACGTGTATAACAGGAATTATATACTATATAACACCAACCACAATTTATTTAAATCCTAAATTACTGTCCACTGCTGTGTAACATCTGAGTAATTACATGGTAAATCTATAGGAAAGTGCTGTGCCAAAAAGTGATGTTACACATTTGTACTTTCATTACCAGAAAGTGTCCTGTTGATACGTACACATACCATTCAGCGAGTTATTACATATGTGTAGTTACACAAACATTAGAGCTATAGATACAGTACTATGCATCGATGTGTACTTACACAATCAGATTGAGTGTTATAGCTAACATTCAACATCTATTTATGAATGTTCATATTCCACAATCCACACAATCAACGCTGAACAATAAAATGGTAAAGCCAGTTTAAAAAATGCCTCTGCCTCAATAGCCATACTACTTAAAATAAAAATTGAGATGGAGGTTTTGGTGTCCCAAACACTAAATGGATTTCACTAGTTCCCATTTCCTCTGCGATATAATTGCTTGTTTGGCGAACTGTCCGGGGGACAGGCAGGGAGCCCGG
>JAUMHQ010000081.1:4721117-4731335 GCA_032361165.1 Enteromius paludinosus
AGGTGTGTTTGATTAGGAAAAGTTGGAAAATGTGTAGTGTTGGTGTGCCTCCAGGAACAGGGTTGGGAAACACTGGCCTAAGCAAGTCGGGTAACGATAAGCTCTGTGCAGCGTGAGACATCTCAGACAGAAAACTGCAGCGTTCTATTTATGACATGCTGACACAATTTTCAAATGATTTTCAAAGGTCACTTTATTGCGTCCAGTGTAGGCAGACTCGCGGTGTGGCGTCTGGTGTAGACATGGTGTAACTCACCTAATGAGAAGAACCAAAGCAACCTCTGCATCCGATCCTAGGCCTTCCGCTCCTCGAATTCTCTCCACAGCACTGGAAAGTTGATCCAATACTTACACGTGTTTCATTATTCGTGCCTTATTGTTCCGCAGACAGTTCTCTTTTTTTTATCGTTCTGTCACTTGGCTCGGCTGTTCAATAAACACACTCTCCTCCAAAGCATTAGTAGACACGCTCCTTACTGCTGATTGGCTACAAGATTGTTTCGGCCCTGAATCTGTTTTCTAAAGCATTTTTGAAAAAATCGCTTAAGGCTTAGCAAGTATTAAAGTAGTATTGTTGTCTTATCTTGTGCAAATTGAAAAATACATATTCTTCCGCAGTGCCAGGTTTGAAGTCATTGACACCAAAACACAACTGCTTCTCGAATGTGTTGTAATCTAATATGACACACCAGCCATTTTCCAATATATGGAATGGAGAATGATATCTGAGAGCTGCAGCATATAGAATGGCTTCAGAAGACATATAGCGCACAGGTCATGTACTGTTTAATATAATGAAGATAATATGATATTTTGCTATTTTTTGAAACTTGATGGTTGAGGTCACTGTCATTTATTTAAAAAACTGAAATTTGGTCAAAAATGGGAGAGATGGAAAACGACTGTTAACCTTGAAGCTTCAAAGCGTTTGGATGTTTTTTGAAACTCTGTTATCTAAAATTTTACAACCCTGCAGCAACATCTAGTCAGTTTTTTTCTGTACTGCATAAAGAGGACACTAGTATGCTAATGAACAGAATCACCTTTGGTTCTGTGCACTGCTGTGAGGGGTGGTATTTTGCACATAAACACATCATAAAAAAAATAAAGAAAGGTTTCCAGATGAAGCCAGTTAAATCTGCAATTAACTGGGGAATTGAGGAACAGATGTACGCTCAAGTAACGATATTCTTGCAGTTATTAAATACTCAGGCCCCAACTGTCACCAGGCAAATAACTTTCATATTAGCAGAACTATACCTTAGTGAGAAATGAAATACGATAAGGCTCATTCCAGATGCAATGGAATATTTTCGCCGTGATTACTTCCTGAGTTTATAACCCCTTGAGGAGGTTATCACTGTAACTACAGAATAATCGGAGTTTTAATTTTGCTTTGACAATGACAGTTCAATTATAAGCCCCTCATCGCGTTCACAGCATGCAGAACATTTCTATACACTAGAAAGATTTCTAGATGTTGCTTTGAGCTCTGAACATATTGTGAGTGTAATGTTTGTCTGTTTTAAACACACAGGAGATTTCTCAAGCGTTAATTCTTTACTGCTGTATCACTTTAAGGGACGTACTAGCAGGTAACCTGACAGGCGCTTCAGGTGCTATTTTGGGACACATAGTACATCATATTAAATTACATATCATTTAGCAGACGCTTTTAAACCAAAACGATTTGCAACGCATTAATTGGACTGTCCCCCCGGAGCCCGAGTGCTTTGCTCAAGGACATAATGGTGACTGAGCAGTTTTATAAATTTAATATTACTTCCAATTTTAACCTTTTCTAGCACAGACACTTTACTTTAACAATTAGAGTGCCACCATACTGTATAAAACAAGTTTTAATTTACATTTGGCTGGCAACTTTATGAATTCTAGCAGCACATGGTTGTAAGAAAACAATATGGTTTAGTGCTATTATTGAATCACAAAGGCTGCAATGTTTTAATGTTAGAAATAGAAAGTAATACAGCCACTTAAATGCGTATTACTGTTTTATAGCTGTAGTTGTTGCATTTCTTTTGTATTTACTTATTATTATTATTATTATTTTATTTTACAAAACAATGGTATAGTTACCGTAGTAACATATGTCTTTATTTTATTTTGTTTTATTTATTTATTTTTTATTTTTTGTTGAAGAAAGTAAAAAATAAAAAATGATTGCAGTAGTGTTATTAATACAATGTCATGAATAAAAAATAAATAATTAAAATGTGCCAAAAAAGCAATCTTCGACAAACTAATTGCTATATAATTTTTAGGTTTGGAATTAAGTTGAGTAGCAGGTGGCTTGGCACGCTACCACTTCAGAGATGTAAAAACAGACAATTCGTTTTTCTGGCACAAATATAGCCAGTGTTGTGAAAGTTACTTCCAAACTGTAATATATTATATAGTACTTGTTATTACTGCTATTTAAAAGTAATGCCTTACGTTACAATATCACTGATATCATCTTTATGGATTAAAATTATAATGAAATAGGTTTAGTTTTTTTTCTTCGTTAAGTGGTAATTTAAAGCTTTTTTAATTGTCTTTTTAATTATTAATTTTTGTCTTTTTTTAAAATGTCTTTTTTCCGCTGAGTTTTGGTTTTTGTGATTTTTTGTATTTTTATGTTTTGCGTGGACGCACAAATAAAAGTAGACCCTTAACAGTTCTGAATGAGGTATTACTCTTACCTTTAGCCTATCAGAAAAAAATGACGCCATCTACATTTTTGTTTCCACTGGAAAAAAACGCAAGTGATTGAGCTGGTGTGCTGCAAGAGCCTGCTTTATTCTCCGCACAAAGTGAATATACCATCATACCGTCGCACATGTGTTATTACAGCGCAGGTTTAAGGTTTACCAGTGTTATATGCTTGAAATGTTTTATTTTATTTTAGGCAAGTTGTGATGATTTGAAAAGGTTAAATTGATAAAAAAAAAACGAACATTACTAAAAAAAAAAATAATAATATTTAATGAACAAAAATGCTCCAAGCGTTTTTTTTCTAAATTGACTTAATAAAAAAAAATAAACAAAATATTATTATTTTGCCATTACACAAAAATCTGAACTATTTTAATAGCTGGAACAGTATGAGCTGTTTTGGTAGAAGGACCACTGTCCAGTGCGAGCGGGGCGGAGCTATTAGCCTCGGACACAGAGGCTGAAATAATTTCCACTGTTGGGCCAGTAGCCTCGCAACACTTCTGTAAAACCTGCCCTAAATACGCCTTCACTTGACCGCGTCACACATACAAGGTTACCCCAGCGGGAGCGAGATGAATTAAATAATTCGCTGTACACATACTGTATATATTTGAAGCTGTCCTTTAATATTCATTTACAAACTTGGATGCCACACATGGATAATAACTGACCACGAACAGAAAATAGAGCTTTTTTTATACATTTTTTTATACATTATTGTGGTGTCTTGCTGTTTTTTGAACAATTAAAATCTCGGCTAAAAGTGTGTTGTAACGCAAGCATTATTGAAAATGTAACGAGTAAAATATTACTGAAACTTAACGTATTACTGTAATATATTACTTTTGTAACGCGTTACTCCCAACACTGAATACAGCTATATTAGGGTAAACGTTTCAAACTGACCTGAATCAAATTCTCAATTTTACATATGGGATTGATCAATAGCCTCAGATTACTCCGCTGCAGCACATAAAAATCTTATGATCTGCATTTCATAACAAACTGGTGTTTTATACATGCGCATTTCGGGAATGCCTTCAGTACATTGTGATAAAATGTTGCTAAAAGTTGCAACTTATCTTCATATTTAGTCACTTGTACTGTTACAGGTGTTATTTCCACCTAACAGAAAGGTTTGACTGTGATAATTCATGCAAGTCAAAGCAATGCGGAATAGGTCACACCTGTTAGTAAACAATCCCAGAAAACAGATTGTGTGAGTGCAGCTTCGCTAATATCATGGACACAGTTAATGTCCTCCTCTCTGGCACAGTCCCATTTAGCTCTATTTTAGCTCCACCCTGTTTTTCTCGATTAACCACTTTAGAACTACTGAATTGGCTCGCCTTCTCCAATCAATACTGGTGAATATGAGAAGATGCGGTGCTGCTTTGGCATTCGGGGCACGTGAACGGGCTGCTGCGCTGCCTCTCCAATCATCTCTGGATGGTTGTGGAAGACCAAGGCGGCTGGGCCGAGAGCTGCTTATTAAACAGGATGAATGACTAAACAGCTCGCCCCGTCTGCTCATTAATGTCTGCAGAGAGAGAAAAAGTATTACGGGCACCAGGAGCAATGGACTGGACCATTACAGTTGCCCTACTTCCTATTCGAAGCCTGCCGTGCGTGCCGATATCAGACCGCCAGCAGACTTCATTTGCACCGTGGGTGCCACTCCTTCGCCCAACAGCCTTTTTAGATGCATGTTCCACTTCATTTTGCAGCAGAACTGATTCTTCCTTTTTTAAAACCGCCATTTATTGGTCGCCCCATGCAGAAAGACCCAGCCAGCACCAATAATGTTGGTTCAAGGGTTGTTAATTCAATTGCTAGAAACACTAGAGTGAGTTAATTACACTGCTCTGGCACTAAACGTGTGTGCTGAAGTATTTAGTGTGAAGGTACAGCCTATTCTCTCCCATCATCTGTCTGCATCTTATTTTGGGTGCTGCCGCCAAGGGACGTGATAATTTCGGAAGCGGGTGGAAATCAGTCAAAATTTGGTGTGACGGACAGATTCGCTGCCAAAAAGAGAAGAGAGTACAGGTGTTTGTCAATTATTAAAATTGCCCCAGATTTAATTCCGCCGGCTTACGTTTTAATTAAATTTCTATCTCCCTTAATAGATTGCATTCCATTCTATTAAATGCCTAGCAGGTGTCGCAGACAGGCTCTGATATCTCCCCCTCAGAAAAACATCAAGCAAGTGTCAAACCTCTTTCGAAAAAGCAGCAAGGAAATTGTCAGCAGCTGGACAGGCAAAATCCACTCATGTGACCAACAGACTGTATACAGCCTTCCAGAATAAGAATGATTTAAGTCTTTTAGTGTGGTTAAATGATTAACCACACTGAATACTCACCCTAATGAGCAAAGGATCTGACAAAAATAATGTCAGGAGAAGCGTATTGTAATTACATGGTAGTAATGCCAACTGTGTGTATGTAAAATTTGAAAGAATTCATAATTAGCTTACTCTATTTTTTTCCCAAAATTCCCAAAATGGCGAGAAAAAAAGCAGGCGATACTACATTTGTCGCAATACCATTTTTGTGTGTAGCTAAAGTATCACAAAATCAAATAGTACTGTACTTCATATTCAAATAAAGCTATTCCTCTGTTGTTTTGTGGGTGTGTCCCAATTCGTATGTATTTTATGAGGTGAGGAATTCATGCTTATTCGTACAAATTTATTCAACCTCACTCGTATGATTTTGTACGATTTTTCTAAAACTCCAGTGACTGGTTAGGTGTAGGTAATTCGTAGAAATTCCTTCGAATTGCCAACTCACAAAATACGTACGATTTAACAAAAATCAAATTAATTTGTACAAGTGCAAAGCTAATTAATTAAATAATTAGCTACCTCGTAAAATATGGTTGAATTGCCATGAGATCAGGCTGGTGTGTCTTAAAGAGTTAGCCTGTGTTTTACTCTCCCTCAAGTCTTCCGCACAACAGTCAACAGAAGTAAGAGAGAAGCATTGAAACAAGTTTGAAATATGAATATTTTTCTGACAAAAATGAATGGATTCTCTATAGGAGGCCTTTATTCATGCCTCGGAGCCGTGTGAGGCACGGAATTGAGGTTTATGCATCATCTGAAAGCTGAACAAATAAGCTTTTCATTGATGTATGTTATGACAGGACAATGTTTGGCCAAGATATAACTATTTGAAAATCTGGATTCTGAGCAATGCATATTAGTAAACAAAAAGTTTTTTTATACTTACATTAGAAATTGTACAAAATATATTCATGAGACATGATCTTTATTTAATTGCCTATTGATTATTGACATAAATGAAAAATCTATAATTTTAGCCCATACAATGCATTTTTGGCTATTGCTAAAATTATACCTCAGCAACTTAAGACTGGTTTTGTGGTCCAGGGTCAAATTTATGTGCACACTTTATTTGTTTTAGACTGTTAAAGATAAACTCCCACCCTCTACAATGATAGAGCTTAGAAGTGCCAGGACAATGTTTAATATAACTGTGATTATATTTGTATGAAAGGAGAAAGCAATATACACCTAGGATGCCTCGGGAGTGAATAAAACACAGCCTAATTTACGTTTTTGGGTGACCTGACTCTTAAACTCTTTAAGTGAAGGGGCTTTTTTATTACTATTAATTATTTACAGTTATGCTGTAAATAATTCTAATATTGTTGCAATTTAAAATAACAGTTTTTAATCGTAATATATTTTAACATTTTATATATTATTGAGATGGCAGTGTTTATTTTTACACTTAAAAATTATTGTCTTAATAATATAGGGTTCTGAACAGAATTTCGGGTGTTTCAATGCTAAACCAATATGCAGAATTCATGACATATTTAAAAGTTGTGTTAGAGCGGGAAAGATTTTGAGCCAATAAATTCAATTGTGGTCTGCTTTTAGTGAACTAAAAGCATAATATACTGTCAAAAACTGGAACTGAGAAAATAAAATATTGGTATTATTTATTCTAA
This sequence comes from Enteromius paludinosus, assembly GCA_032361165.1. Classification (NCBI taxonomy): domain Eukaryota; kingdom Metazoa; phylum Chordata; class Actinopteri; order Cypriniformes; family Cyprinidae; genus Enteromius; species Enteromius paludinosus. The sequence continues at coordinate 4,727,820 of JAUMHQ010000081.1, forward strand.
ACAGTGTTGACATATTGAAGGACTTCACGCTAGAGCAGAGCGTTAGCATTCACCACTAGGTGATTTCCAAAGACACGGCCATTACACCGCAGATTAATTGATATTTGACTCGTAACTCAGAAAATGTCGTTACCCGCACAGTTTATTTACTCAAGGGCCTGAACCAAGCCCTTTGAAAAGACATTGATATGGTTCACAGAACAATGGCGAGTTCTCGTTGTATGCTGAGTGTTGGATTAGCACATCTTTAATTGATGTGTTCAGGCTCACCATCAAAGCGCTTGACATTCACAAGTGATCTGTTTCATTACAACTGAAAATCTCCCCGATTCATTTGGGACTCTCTGACATTTTGATTTAATTCTGTGCCATTTAGTGTTGCTTCTTTCTCTGAACCAACATAACAAAGGATGTCATTTAACTGGAAAAATATGGAGATTGAAATTATTTATTGAAAACATGTTTAAATCTTCTGTGTGTTTTTGAAGCTTTATAGTAGGGGTAAAAAAGATCTTTGTGGCTCAGCCAAATATTGGACAGGTTGTAAAATTAGCCTGTGTTGTAAACTGCCGCATAAAAGGCATTGAGTAGTTAGAGTCTCTTTCAAAGTGAAGTCATTTAATAGCACAGAGTTAACTAAGGTTAGCTACCTTTAATAGTTAGCTTAAACCTTAACCTTGAAAGGCAGATTTAACATTGGGACCGAAAATGTGTATACAGTAGGCATGTCAAAACTAAAGTCAAATCCTGTTAGCTTCAATACACTGGGCTTCATTCATGAAACACAAGCAGAACAAATTTCTGTGTGAATCATTTACAGAAACATCTTTAAATTATTCATTGAGTGGATTATCTATTATTTAAATAAATGTAAAATGCCCTGGAAAATCATCTTTAGTGGGCAAAAATTCCTTAAAAGATCATGAGGTCAACATGCCATTTGCAATCCATGTAATCCATGCAATCCATGTTTGAGTGAAACACACTATTAAATAAAGGTTCTTTATTGGCATTGGAATGGTTAACCAATGATAATGGTTTGACCTGGTGGTGGAAAAGCAGTTTCCAAACATGCCCATGGACAATACACCATTACTCCATTACGCAATCTTAATAGTGGAAAAAGATTAGTTTTGTAAAATGTTCCTAACACTAAACAAAAAAAAATGTTTGTTATGAACTATTTACTTAAATGTTATTTGCAGAACCAAAACCTGCTCTCTTGTGGAATCATCATAAGACCCTGAGTGCTGAATATTCAACGTCCAAATAAGATTGCATTGTAAAAAGTGAGCATTGTTAATTAGAATGGAGTCAAGACTTACTGATTTTATTGTACTGCAGTGTACTGCATAATTCAGCATAAAACAGCAGGAGCATGCAATAAAAGCATAGTTCAGCCAAAAATATAAATTTTGATTTCATGCTGACTTAAATAATAATAAAATAAAGGCTGGTTCTGATACTTTGAAAGGATTATTAGTATAAGAGCTAAAAGTTCTGATGTCAGTGGCTTCGTTCCAGCACTGCTATGTTGACTCTTTAACATAATATGCTTTTAACATTCAGTTTCCTCACAGTTAATTGGGTGCATGATTGAATTTTAACTTGGATTTAGTTGCATTTTACTTATTTTTAACTAGCGCCAGCAAGAGCAAGCGAAAATGATGCAAAACTTGCCTAAGATGTCAGCATCTAAGCTGACCCGAAAATGGCACATTTTTTCACGTTACACAGGAAGTATGAATTTTGCCGGAGTCAAATAATTGGCCAGACTACATCTTCAGGGCTGATAATTCTCAAGCAAAAGTCTTCATAAATTACCTGCTGCACGGCCGTTTACCCTTTCCTCATTTCTCCGATCTCAGCTGGCTGTGTGTTATTGGGATCCTTTTCCAATTTCCGATCTCGTTGCAGGGAAATATTTTTTTTTTTCCTTAAGCAAACTCAGATATTTTGAGTGATATTTTAAGAATTAGTGTGACTTTTAAACATGATCTGCCTGGAAAAGAATCCAGAGCTCATAATAATGCGTTTCTTTTTGTCCCCAGCCCGTCTCTGAAGAATTCCAAAATGGAGAAGGTTTTGGCTACATCGTGGCGTTCCGAGCCAATGGCACCCGTGGGTGGAAAGAGAAGATGGTGACCTCAGCGGACTCCACCACCTATAAATACAGAGACGAGACCTTCCCCCCTCTCACCCCATTTGAGGTGCGAGTGGGGGTGTATAACAACAAAGGAGATGGGCCCTTCAGCGAGGTGGTTACAGTGTTCTCTGCCGAGGGAGGTGAGGGTCAGATGTGTTTTTGCTCTGATTGATGGGATTTACTGCTAGCTTATATAACTTCAATAACACGCGGCTTAACGGTATACAGAGTTTCTCGAACTTTGAAGTACATCACATAACAGCTTATCTAAGGCTGTAGATGGATGTACTGTACGATGTGTCTGTGCTTTGAGATGGGGGTGATCCAGTATAACAGTTCAAAAGTCAAAGTCCAACTGTCAAAAGACAGTGCGCACAATAAGAGCAAACATTATATAGCCTTGTCAAAAATAAATACATTTTATAGTAGAACTTTTTTGAGAATGTGTATAAAAAGAATAAAACTGAATATAATGTTTATAGTGAGCACGTATTATAGTTTAAATTTATATTAAATGCAATTAGTGCTTCTTTTGGCCCACATACGTAGGAATGAAGTACATTTTTATACATTAAATTTCACAGTTATTTATAGTTAACCGAAAATGTATTAATTTCATATTAAATGCAGTTAGTTGAACATTAGGTGAACATGGCCTATATAAGTAGTTAAGTACATTTTTGTATGTAAATTCATATTGGTTTTTTTTTTGTTTGTTTTTTAAATATAGCTAAACTGTACTGACAAATGTCTGAAAAACCCTATATCATTCCAACGTCTAAGGGATTAACCAATAAAAAAAAAAATGACTTGGTGACCCATACAATCAAGATAAAATTATAATGCATAGCCGAAGTGTGCTTATGTGTATTGGATGCCCACTTGTAGTATACTTCAAAAGCGGGCTTTCCACACAAAAAAAGTGTATGTGTCATTAGTATCAGAAAAAAAATTGATCGGGCTGGGATCGGGCTCGGACATAAATATCTTAATGCCTGTCGGGCTCGGATCGGGTTCGGTTACTGCTCTGTTGGACGCGGGCCGGGCTCGGACAGAAAAATGCGACCCGATCTTAGACAGTAGATGGTGACCACGGGGTTTCAAACTCAGAGCTCAGATATAATAAAAGTTGTCTGTACAACATGTGCTGTACATTTATTTATTTTGATCAACCGTTTTCTTGGGATCATAGAGTGAATTGAACTTGACAACAAAATTAGTCACATTCGTGAAATAGGTCAACTGATTTTACTGAAAATGAAAAACAATAGCCTGATTTTATTGTGCTGCACTTAATAAAAGTTTTGACAATAACTTAATTTCGAGTGAAACGCGGACGAATTACCCGCAGCTGTTAGCAATCAGCTAAC
>JAUMHQ010000081.1:4756572-4766752 GCA_032361165.1 Enteromius paludinosus
TTAGAGTTAATTAGTTGATTCAGATGATTAGGTTAATAGCTCGTTTAGAGAACCTTTTCATGATATGCAATTTTTTTGAGAAATGCAAAATATATTAAATATATGAAAGTTTAATGTTTTTCAGTAGATTACAGAAATAATGAACTTTATCACAATATGTCAATTTTTTAAAAAGGACCTGTAGCGTTTTAAAATATTTTTTTTTTGTAATACTTTTTCAATCAAATGAACACAGCCTTGGTAAGTTAAACAAAATACCGTAACACTTTAGTATAGGCATCAAATCTAACTATTAACTACTAAATCTAACTATATATAAAAATTTTATTTTTTCAACATTTCAAGATGTCTTTCAAATATAAACCCAGAGTAAAATCTTTATTATTTACTTAAGTCTCCCTCAACACATTACACATTAGAAAGGGTAAAGAGTTTGTACATGCGAATACTTTCGTGGATTTCCTGTTCGATCACATAGCAAACATTTATGAAATCTGAAATAATGTAAAAAGTAAAACAAATAATGTAATGAAAATGCCTCAGATTAGATGGTGTACGTGGAAGATGTCGATATGAAGCTAAGAAGGGGTTAGTGAGGTTTAAATGAGTTTTGCTTAAGGCAATGGCATTTACTGGCCTCCCATAGTTAGACAATGATCAACTAAACCTTACGATCTTCTGCTGCTAAACTGGAATAGAAAATGCTTTTTTTTTTTTTTTTTGACTGAATGAATATATCAAATGAAACAACTCTGTATCTCTGCTCAGTACATTGACCAAGGACAGCTGTGTTTCTTTCTAAATCATCTCTGTCCCTAATGGCTCTAGCCCTCGGTAGAGGAGAGAATACTGAGAATTCTTGCTCTGGTGAAAGTGCATGTGAGTGCATGTGACCAGTTACTTTAGTACAAATGTGTGTGGTTAGCAAATGTAGTCAGTTTAATGATAGAGTATAGAGGTTTATCACCCGGTGTGAATGTGAATCAGCTCCGAAGGAAAACTAAAGGAAATTCAATTCAGATTAATGAAGTGTGGGCTTGGAAGGGGCATGGTCTACTCCTGCTGGCTGAAAGCGGATTGATTGATGAAAACTTCTTAAACTGCCCAGAAGTTTCCAGACTTTTTCTGAAGAATTATGTCACAAAAGTACTGCTATCAATTTCACAGCTAATGTATGATGAGAATTGATTCCAACATATTCTGTCCAATTGGAGGATATAAAAGATGTCAAATTTGGATTATTAGATATATATAATAATCTGTCATAATTTACTATCCTCATCACTGCATTTCAGACCTGTGCTGATTGTTTTCTGATTCTTTGTGTAGAACACAAAAGATATGTTGGACCCTGCAACATATTAGAAATTTTAGATGAAATATTGCTTTAAAAATGCTTTGTTTATCAACACTTTTCCTGTCCTGTCTGCTTCTGAAAAACCAAAATGTGCTCATTAAAAATTGAGTGTGACAGAGCCATTTGCACTATGCATATATTTCTGAAAATGCATGTAGTTTTCAGCATTTCATTTTGTTTTCATGCTAGGGTGTGAACGCCTTTGATTTGATTAAACGCTTAAGTGAGACCAAAAGCAATTTCTTTTCTTTGATTTGTTTGAGACATTCAACACCTCTAGCCGGAAAAACAAAAGCCATCTCATGGGTAAAAAGTCACTCAAGCATTCTGAAACATACACCTCGCCAATGCAAGAAATGCTTTCTCTCAGTCATTTAGAGATTTGTGGGGAAGCAAAAATACAAATATCCTTCAAAAGAGTGAGTACTAGTCATTTGCCCCACATGTTTTGTTGTGTGTGAGGCAAAGACACTGGTACATAAATACAAATTTTCTTGAATTACTGGGATCAATATGAGTGTTAATATATTTTTGACATCTCATCTTTCACCAACATTCTTAGCTTATAATAAAAATGTAGAAGTGGAGAAAAGGAAAAGTCTTGGATGGTAATTATTGATTAATCAAAACTTAATAAAAAGTGGATTTGAGCCATTTCAAATAGTGAAAGTTGAGCGTCCCGCGTTCGTAGACCGTGCGTGTCAAACACTAACATCCAGGGCGCCATTTCTTCCTGTGGGACAATCCGCGTGGGAGGAGACGACAGGGGAGAGATCCACAATTTAATTTTGTGGCGTTTATGTGTCACCAAAGGCTTATGGGCCGTTCACATGCAGTGCATTTTGCACGCTCAAGCTCTGTATTTTCAATAAAGCCGTGCAGTTTAAAATCCAAAGCAGAAATGATTCTCTAACTGACAGCGTCTTAATGGTTGCGTTTTCCACGCGTTTTTAGACACTTCTTGTGAACGTACCCTTAAGAGAGTAAGTTACATTTAATGCTAAAGTATCGTTAACACTAATACAAACATTATTTTAGTGTGTTAGGGCAGAACGATGCAGCTCTGGTTAAACTGCTGGATCCTGGGTTGACATACAGCTGGATTTGGTCGTGGCTTCAACTGGAGGGCAAGGTCTCAGTAAAAGGGCAAGAGGTGTCCTCTTATATAAGGGATGTACATATGTCTTTAGACAAATGTCAATACAGTATTTTTTCAGAACCTGTGCTTGGCTTATTATTCCATTCAACTTATTTGGCTACTGTAAAATTGGCAAAGGGAAACATTTATCAAACATGTATTTTTTTCTGGCATGCTCTGTCTGCAATAGCAAATAGCATTTGTAGTTGATGGTATGATTTTCAATAATGGTAGGATATTCTTAATTAATGATGGAAGAATAAACAAGTTAAGTTACAGCCCCATCAGAGGCCGCATCACCCCTCGAGCACCCTTCTCACCTTTTTCACCCCTGACCCGTTTTCATGCCTGTAATAGGGTGATTTTACTGTGGTACAGATTTTACTGTAGTTTATTTGAAGGTTTTCTTTGTCTGTATACATTCTGAAATAGTTTTGCATAATGCTTTTATTCGATATGATGGTACTTTTTTTTTTTAAGTGAGATGGACAATAGCATGATGGTGGCATTCATGTTGAACAGCACCACTGGCTAGAGGTTTCCATGGATACAAATCAAGACTTTGGCATCATCTTTACATGAGACAAGACAGCAGTGAAAAAAGAAGAGATGTGAATATGTAAATGTGCAGAGCTGAGAAAGAAGACCACAGGAGATTAAAATGTTGAAGATTCCAACACAAAGCAAATGCCAAGACATTAAACACGTATCATAAATAATGAATTAATAGCAGGTATACTGTCTGGACCTATTTCAACAAGCATCACAGCATGTGCACTTCCAAGGAGACAGACTGTAACGTTTTAACACTCTTCCAAAAGAAGCCGGCAAACAAAACATTTTTAATGCTTTTACTGATTTTCGATCTTAAGTTTTTTCATCCTCCATTTGGAAGTATTTAGATAATACAGATACTGTATATTGTTTGTTAATATATATTTCCACTGATAATAATGCATAGATTTACCAAATTGTATTGTCTGAGAAATCGAGATTGATTTCTGATTCGGTTTCGAAAGCTCACTCAATTGGCCTTTGTTCTTTGTCACTGTTAGTAATTTCTGTCTTTTCATGCAGAAACCACATCACTTGGTTCAGAAGAAGGTCTTCCCAGCCCAAGAGATAGATTGTCATTCTGAGAGTTTCTTGAAAGGCTGACTTGGAGGCTAGCTGATTGCCGCCTCTAATCTGGGTTTAGTATTGGCAAACAAAAGCCAGACTGTAGATATTCACGCAGAAACATGCCCTACAAGTCTCCAGTCGCAGCCTTTCTCTGTATCATCTGCTCTGGCTTTCTGCTCCAGGGCCTGTGGTTTACGGTTCAAAGCATGGACTTAGAGTTTTCAATGGTGGCTCTTCATTGACCAGCTTGTTTACATCAATAAAGTAGTAATTGTTCGATACAGCAGGACACTTGTTTTGCCCATTGGCAAATTACCCTCAAAGCTCCCGCCTGTGAAATACCAGACAACAGCTCACATTTGTACGAACCAGTTCCCTTAAACTAGAACAATGTGATGCTGTCTATTCTGCCATGTTTTAGAAGAGAGCCTGTTGACATTACAAACAGTTCAGGGGCGCTTTGTTTTATAAGGATGCAAAGAAATCAGCATTTAGTTACAGTTACATCACAGTTTAGAGCCTTTATGCCCATGCATGCATTTTCTTTTAAATAGGCTTAATTTTTATAATTCAAATAAGATATACAACTAGATTTTGTCACACTTTTTGTTCAAAACAGTCTCACTCCTACGTGTCATATTTTGACGCTTGGTCGAAGCAGTTTTGTTTCGTTTTTCAACACTCAAGGTACCCCTTTTTAGGCACTTTTAGACGTCAAAATCAATCATTTTGAATCAAAAGACTTGGAATATTAATATCTTTCAAATAAATGATGACGGTGGTTGTATCTGCCTGCTATATCTTGTGTTTTATTGACAGATGGTAGGTTCAGGGGCAGGGGTTGGGTTACGTGCTCATAAATATGTAAATAATATAATTTTAAATAAAAATGTTTTGACTGTTTACGTCGAAAAAACACACGCCTACGTATATGCAATAATGCCAATGTTTTTACCCAATATATCTTTTAATTATGACGATAAAAAATATATTTAATAAATAAATATATTGCGCCGGCATATTGACAAAAAGGTTTTCCTGTTTAAAACAACAGAGGACCCCTCACATCGAAATGTGATTGAAAAGGGGTACCTAAAAAAAAGTGATGCTTGCCTATCTTTGTCTTGTCATTGTCATTCTGCCCTGGAAGCTTCTGTCACCAAGACTAATTCATTGTGTTTGAAAGCATACTGGCAATAAATCTCATTCTGGTTCTTAGCACTAAACACAGCATTGCATGCCATTGCACACAAAGACTTCCAGCCAAAGAACTGAAACCAGATTTTACTGCAATAAAATTATTTTGAGTACTAATACTGTTGACCTGTTACCTTTAGAAATGTGCACTTGGGGTTAATTAGCATCATGTTTTTAATGCATGAGGACTAGTGCCATAATTTAATATTTTATAAGTGTTGCTTATAAACTCGGCATTTGAGACTGACCTCATTTGAGCTACTGTTGTCCTGTAACTGGTAAAACACACTAGATAATTGTTAAAGGATTATCACAATGTTGTTTGCTTTTGACGAAAACAATCACAGGGCAATTAACAAAGAAAGTTATTTTCATCTCTTCCATTTTCACAGAACCCCAAATGGAATTGAGTTAATTAAGCAAAAACTAAACAATATTAGATAATTGCTCCCAGTAACTTTTTAAAAATAATTAAATTAGGTTAAGCCACACAAGAGATAATTGGGAAATGTGGGTCTTGTACCAGAGCTGCATCTTTCTGCTCTAACACACTAAAATAATTTTTGTATTGGCGTTAACGATACTTTAGCATTAAATGTAACATAAGGGTACGTTCACAAAGCGTCTAAAAACGAGTGAAAGCGCGAGGCGCGTCACCTCCTCCACCAATTTCAAAGTGCTTCGGTGCCCGCGCGTCTGTAGTGTCTGCTGTTACTAGGCAACCATGAAAGCGATGTCAGTTACAAAATAATTTCTGTTTTGGATTTTAAACCGCTCGACTCTGTTGAAAATAAAGAGCTTGCGCGATAAACGCGCTGCATGGGAACGACCCCTAAGCCTTTGGTGACTATACACCACGAAATTAAATAGTGTATCTCTCCCCTTTCGTCTCCCCTCACACTGATTGTCCCGCTGAAAGAAACGGCACCCTGGATGTCAGTGGATGGCGCGCACGGTCTACGAACACAGGACGCTCAGCTTTCATGATTTGAAACGGCTCAAATCTACTTTTTAAGTTTTCATTAATCAATACATACCATCCAAGGCTGACTTTTCCAAAACACTTCTTTATTTGCTGCTAAGAAGAAACCCCAGAAGATATGTAAAGTATTGTTAACCATTGTTGTTCAAACTAAAAGAAAAGGGGGGAAAAAACAGGGTCATATTATGTTAGTTTCACTAAATGAAAATGTGAAAAAAAAAATCTAAGAAATTATCTTTTTTTATTGTATTTTTGCTGTATCGATAAAAAATACAGAACCGTGACACCACTGTATCGGATAGAACTGAACCGTGATTTTTGTGAACCGTTACACCCCTAATATCTACCCAGTCTCACAGTATTTATTTTGTGGCAGGAAAACGTTTATTTTCTTATTTTCGTAAGTCCAGCACGTTTTTTAAACTAAGATGCATCCAGCTAGACGCATTAGGAGGAAATCCTCCATTGCCCGGCTCGCGCCTCGCCATTCGGCGGAATCTGCTTCCAAAAGCGGTGCAATATGTAGTTCAATCAGCGCCAGTACACCAAAGAAATTCACGGTATGGAGGCAAATCAATGCCAACTCCCCTACAGCGAATCCAGATCCCCGTGGATTCCAGTCCACGTGACCCAGGTCCAGAACCAGATTTGTGGTCCGATTTGCCAGCTCTAATCCCCGTGAATCCCGATCCGCAATTTCCCGATCAAGTTCCAGAGTTACGGCCTGGAGTGCAGATTCCGATTTCAGTCCCAAGATTACGGCAAGGGGTGCCGAGCTCAATTCCAGAGTCTCAGCCAGGAGAGCCGATCCCAATTCCAGTTCCAGAGTCTCAGCCAGGAGAGCCGATCCCAATTCCAGTCCCTAGATTACGGCAAGGAGTGCCGATTCCGATTCTTGTTCCAGAGTCTCGGCCAAGAGAGCTGATCCCGATTCCAGTCCCTAGTTTATGGCCAGGAGTTCCGATCCCGATCGCAGTTCCAGAGTCTCGGCCAGGAGAGGCGATCACGATCGCAGTTCCAGAGTCTCGGCCAGGAGAGCCAATCACGATTCCAGCCCTTGAGTTTACGCTTAAAGAGCGCCCCCTTGAACCTGCGCTGCAAGAGCGCCTCCCTGAGCACGCGCTGCAAAAATGGCCTTCAGAGCCTGGTCCTTCCCATGAACACCCACACGACCTAGGGTCCTTATGGTCAGCAAATCGCTACAAGAAGTGGGGGGCGGGGGTCTTGGAAGTGTTAGGCAGGGAGGGGATTTGGCCATGGCCTCCCAAGACTCCAGATCCACCATGGCCTCCCAAGACTCCTGATCCGCCATGGCCTCCCAAGGCTCCTGATCCACCATGACCCGTCAAGGCTACGATGCCGTCCTGGAGGGGTCTAGTGACTCTGCCCCATGCAGCCTCCAGGTCCTTAACCCGACCAATACCTAAACATAGCGTATCAACCTTATTCATTTTTATTAAGCAGCAAAGGAATGCTAGAACATAGATGCTAATCTTGAGCTTGACTGTGTCACATACAACAACACTGGCTTAATTATTTTTGGTGTGGGACCATCTGTTATTTATACAGTAGATTGGATAGAGCCTCTACATTCTTCAATATCATTCGGTGCCACTAGTAGCTTTGAAATAGCACACTTCAGCTATAAGCAATAAATAGATAATAGCTAATATCTAATGTGTAGATACTCTTCACTTTCTATTTACTGAATCTCTTTGAAAAAGGCTTTACTTTAATATTTCCAGCCTGCAAAAGCTGGAGAGTTTGAAATCAGAGGACTTAGCTTATCTCGTTTCAATGCCTGGCCTGCTGGCATCTACCCTCTTTGAAGGATCGAACAAACCTAATGACCTTACAGCGAGTAGCACTGCATAACACTATCCACAGCCTCCATCTCCCTCCTTAACCAACTCAGTTCAGAAGCCCTGTGTGTTCAGCGTTAAGCCCCTGCTGAAGCTCACTGCCATGTCTTATATATAACAGCGCAAACTCAATTAATGAGCAGCAGCGCGTCAGCACTCCTTACCAGCGCCTCTGAAAGCGCAAGCTTAGCTGGCCTTCTCTCTTAGGTTTGCTCACAGTATGCAGCTCGTGGCGGTGGAATCTGTCTCGCTCTCTGAACTACAGCTCAGTGAGGGGCTCAAAGTGCTGACTATACTGGAGGTCCGCTGAGTGAGAGCAGGGTGTCTAGGGTGGATGAAAGGGAGGTTTTACTCAACCTACTGTGCTTGGTGCAGGCCTTATAGTGCATCTTCAGCCCCACAGAGGGATGTTTTAATGATAATTTTTACTCAGTTGCTGAACACAATGCGAGATGTAATTGAGTTTGATTCTTCATTGGACACAGATAAGAAATTTAAATCAGTTGTTCACAAATGGGTCCTCTGCAGCATTGCCGTCAGAAGAGGGTCCCAATAGGTGATAAAACGTCAATAATCCAGAAATAACCAACCAGTCCATCAATTACTGTATTGTGAAGACTGTCAAGCCAGTTAAGATGAACTCATAAATAGTTTGTCAAAATACAAGTCTATAATCTATGATCACACCCCTGTTATCCTCTCAATTCAAAATCCAGCACTATTTATTTACAACAGTTCTGGTTTGTTTTCATATCTGTTTCTCCTCTGATTCAGACAAGACAACTTATGTTTACAACTCACTTTTTTGTTTGAATTAAAAAATGCTCAGATATAAAGGTACAAAAGCTGTCAATGGGGCAGTACCTTTTTAAAAGGCACATGTTTGTACCTAAAAGGTCTATTTCAGTACATTTAAAGATACATATTAGTACTTAAAGTATAATACCTAATACTAAGGTACAAAAGTGTACCTTTTGAAATGGTACCACCCCAGTGACAGCTTTTGTACCTTTATTTCTGAGAGTGTAATAGATTTTTCTCTTAAAAACACAGTTTTCTTCACAAGATGTTAATTGATGGCCTGGAGTTATATATATCTTGTGAATTATTCTCATGGTTTTTATTAGCACCCATTCATTGTTGGGGAACAAGTGATGTAATGATAAATTTCTCAAATTCCGGAGACCTCCTAATGGTCCTAAAATGGGCTTCATTTTCTTTATGCAAAAAATAAAAATAAATAAAAATATTGTTCTTTTGATTTCTCTTCATGAAAGCATAGACTAAACAAACACCGAAATAATCCCTCTTCACAAATTCACAATCTTTATACGGAGAAAAGGGAAAACAAAAAAAACACAGAACAAATGTATAGTTCGACTTTTTATTTTGCATTTTCAATGAAAATCTAAAGAACGAAAAAAAAGATTTCACTTCAGATATATATAAATGTCTCCATAAATAGGAGGTGGAAGAAGTATCAGCAAAAGGCAGGGCAAACTTTCATCTTCAGTACAAAACAACACACACACATTTTTAACGCTTGTGAGATGAATTGTTCGGCATACAGTGGCGAGCCGAGTCTCTGGGGAAGGCTTTGTTATTCTAAAAGCACATTTCTGTGGGAAACTAAAACTTTTGAGGTTTCTGTGTGGTAAAGCAGCTGTCTCTTCTGTAATAGCAATGATAAAGGTTTCTAAATACATCTGAAGTAAATGTGAGCATACTGCTGTCAGCAGAGATAACGTACAAAAAGATATATTGTGGAAATGGGCAGCTGTATCCAGTAATGCTTTCATGGGCACAACATTCAGCGACATCAGCCAAGAGGTTTTACAAGCCTTGGCAAAGATCAACTGCATTATTGTCAGTGATAAGTAGCAGCTATTAGCATAATTGAGACTATCACAACTGGGCAACACGCACAGTGTAAAACATGCAAACTTATTCAAAGTGAACAAACCAGTGTGATAAACCAGTCTGTTTAGAATGATAGCATCTGTGAACTGATCATATTATAAATACAACGTAAAAAAAATTATCAACTTGCTTATGGGGGCTTATTACCCTCATTGATCTTATTTCAAAGTTAAGTATTTAGTTCCATACAATGGTACATTTGTCAGTAAGTACAAGTGGCAGCTGTTTAGCTTAGCTTAATGACTTAGGAGAAGTTGTTGTTTTCACTGTTTTATTCATATTTTTGCTTGTTTGGATTTAATACCTAACACTTACTAATACAAATCAGCATTTGGGCAGCACAAGTCTGCCCGAAGGAAAGAGTAACTGGAACAAGGGGTGATCAGGGGGTGTAGTTGGGTGGGTTTAGGGATATGTGAAGTGGGTGGAGTTGGTGCACTTCTGTAATACCAGTGTATATACATGGTAACTCCTCAGGAATTGCCCACTTAATATAAAGTGTAACATTCAGGACACCAACCACAATTATATGTAAAGCCTAACTTACTGCCCGCTGCTGTGTAACATCAGAGTAATTACATGCTAAATCCATAGCAATTGTC
>JAUMHQ010000081.1:4824172-4839308 GCA_032361165.1 Enteromius paludinosus
TTCTTGTTTTCTGTACCTGAATCATGCTGTTTGTTTTCAATTACAGAATAGTTCGATACAATTTGTTTGAAAAGGGTCTTCTCAAATTCACTGACGTTTTTTGCACATTTTCTTTTGCCATTATCCATTTTTTGGTTAAGTGTAGTGACTCCTGTTCCACATACTGTACTCCTTAAGACTAATGAATTAGCTTCCTCTCCTTAGCCCTCTAAACCCTCTAATCGGGTTTCCAAAAGATGATCTCACTTGTCCTTGATTACCTTAATCTGAGACTCTGTAGTCTAGAACTAGTTTATCCAAATTTAAGCAAGATCTAAGAAAGTCAGTTATTTGGGGTGGATTAATTTGGATTAATATGTTAATCTTGATGTCTCTTCTTAGTCAACTAGCTAGTCAGTTTTTTCTGTTAATTTTTGTTGTATTTTTTGTCATATGTAGCACCTTGGTCCGTTGTTTCGTTTTATCGTGGACTACTGTATATGGTTGTTGTAAATGTACTATTTTACATGGATATTTTATACCTTTTAGGTTTAGTGGAGGACAGTCTTTCTGTTCCATATGGATTTAAATTCAAAGAATAAAGTCCATTGTTCATTCTGTATTCTGCATTCTTATTAAATGCTGGATCATTTATATAAGTAGCTGTGACAATAAATCAATGCTAACAGCATTAACTTAACAGCATTTCTATTGACCCACATTAATCAAGTTATTATTATAAGTCTGAACTTTAACCAGCAAATGGATTAAAAACTCTATTTTTCTTCTCCAGCTCAGTCCTTCAAAGAGTTTTCCCAGTTGCTGAACACCATGGAAGAGGAGAGAAGGCGGCTGGTAAGTACATTATTTATTTATTTTTGTTCAACTCTGTATCACAACATCAAAATCAATGACAAAGCACCAGGATTTGCGTTGTTTTAGACATATTCTATGGCAATATCATGATTTTTTTTTTTATTCAGGACATGCTACCATGCTATACTTGTAATTACTTTGTACAATACTTTCCATGGTTTAAAGCTCGGTCCTGGAGGGCCGGTGTCCTGAAGGATTTAGCTCCAGCTTGCCTCAAAACACTTGCATGGAGGTTTCTAAATGCCTAGTAGACCTTCATTAGCATCTACAGGTGTGTTTTCTGCAGGACACCGGCTCTCCAGGACAGAGTTTGGACAGCCCTGGTTTAAGCTAACCCAAATGTTCAAATAGATTTCAAGGCCACTGTATATCAACATACCATAACCATGATCATTTTAAGGGAACTACACAGTGTTGACTATCCCTAACAAAAAAAGCTATGCTGTTGTACCCTGCTGCTATTAAGAGGTTTGAAGAAAGTATCATTCTAGTTGTTTCTGTCATCAAATTAACACCTCATAAAATCCTTCTGATTAGCTGAGCTGATAATGAGAAAGCAAGTAAACAAACAAAGCCTGCTTTTCCCCCTCTGATTGGTAAAACAGCAAGCCTGAGCAAGAATGAATCTCTCAGATAAATAATGTTTAATCATCTTGTTTGGGTTTATTGGTAATGACCTGTGCTTTATCTTGCTTTTACACAGCTACTTTACCAAATAGAAAATGCTATTTTCTTAGAAAAAGACTGTCAATTACTGTTTACAGTTGGTCTTTATACAATATCGGAATCAAGTGGTCCAAGAGCTGTGTAATTTGAATCAGAGCATTAAAGATACAAAGGTACATAGTTTTTTTTAAAGATAATTTTTACAAGAAAACACTTAAAGACATCTGCTTCAAAATTTCACAGTTAGTTCATTGTGCTACTTGCAATTTCTTTGTAATTATTGGAGAAATTTACTAGCAATTTTTGAGTGTAAATTGTTTCTACAATTTTTCATGTTAGAATCAGCCACAAACAATAACCACGTTTTACACTAGACTTGGTCTTACATTGTGTCTGGTTTCTGCGGGTGTGTTTGCCTCAGAGCAGAATCGTCAGTGACGTCTAGAAAAAACGGCTTGGGTAACGTGTTTGACGTGTGTGGTCACTCGCCACAACTCGCAGTGACATCCGGCGGACGGTTCCAGTAATATGATGTACAGTTCTGGGAATATGAACCCATATGCTGTAGTTTGACACCAAAGGTTCAGTAGTTTGCATAAAATCAGCGATGCGGGCAGCCCTTGGGCCTTATTTTCTTCTCATTGCGTCAATGTTAAATTAAATGTTAAAACAGCAAAAATTTCCAGCAATATGCAGCCTCATTTAAACAAATGTCCTTAAAACGTAACCACAAAGACATGAGAATAATCCAGAATGCTTAATAGCTCACTTAAATGGTGCTTTAATGATGTGTGTGATTATCACACAGTTACCAGCTGCTCATTTAAACCTTTAAACTACCTAACTAAATGGCAAGAATAATACATCAGGGATGCATGCAGTCTGTAGCAACATTCGGTTTCAGACAAATACAAAATTAGGCCGTTGTTTTTTTTTTTTTTTTTTATTAGTTGTGCTCTGCTGTAGCTCCGCTTTTCGTTTTATATCTTCTTATTTGTGGCATTGCTAGCGATTTATGGACCCATTGTACATTTTTATTGTAGTCTCAGTCGGACCCCCCAAAGAGCTTTGCTGGATACTGACGTCCCTGCTTACTACCAAGACCAGATAGACAGCAACATTAGCTTTTCAAGATACTTTTTTGGTCTAAATTCTACAGATCTGCTCACATTAATTCATTTTTGTGGGCAAAAAGGTCCATCGGTTGTTTAACTCTGCATGGGGAAACCTTTGCCCTCAGGTGAAATTCCCATTTGTGTGGATGTCTTTTGAAATGAGAAATGAGAAACAAATGTTGTTGCATCTTTTATTATTCCTTTTCTTACCAAGAGCAAATAAGGTAGGTAAGTGCACTCACAACTCAAAGCATGTTCCAAAAAACAGAAAGCAAAATCACCTCACATGGAATGCAGTTAGAAACCTTGGTAACACTATAGAATAGGAAACACTTGTTAACTGTTAACTACAACTTTTTCATCAATAAATTATTCATTTACTGCTAATTAATTGTTAGTAAGGTAGTTATTAAGTTTAGATATTGGGTATTAGGGAGGTAGAATATGGTCATGTAGAATAACAGTGCTTAATTAGCACTAATAAATGGCTAATATTGTAGTAATATGCGTGCATATAAGCTACTGATAGGTGTAACCATAAAATAAAGTGTTACCGAAACCTCTTTAGAAACCAATATTGTGCTAGCCTGGGCCCGCCCATACTTCATTTGACGCTACATTCTTTTCGCGAGCAAAGTCTGGCCAAGCTGCCGTTTTAGAGCATTTCATATTCCCAAAAAAGTGGGAACCAATGAGAAACGAGCTCCCCTGCCCCCGGCCCGACTGAGGCGGGTGTAACGCGATGACGCTGCAGTTCTGCGGCGTTCAAACATGGCGTGCGGCGAGCAGCAACAATCGTTCCACTCTGCTGTTGCAGCAGTTTCGAGAAATTTTCATGAAAGGTTTTCGTTGAAAATGGAGCAGAAGTAATTAAAGTAAAGACATTTTCTTACTGATTTAATGAAGCTAGCTACAATTGACTACGTTGGCTTCAGGTTTCGTCGTAACGCATTCGTCATCGGAATGAGTGGTCTGATTGGTTGTATATTCGTCCAGTAGTATACAGAGGCATCTGATGGATGGTTAAGCCCGCCTCTCAGAAGGCGGGTAGTAAGGTAGCTTTGCCAGACTAAAGCTCCTATGAGCTTTATAGTCACGGAAGCCAGGCTAATATTGTGCATCACCTGGTATCAAAAGTATAACAATGCATTGAATAAGGTACAGCTCACACAGAAATAACTTTTCAAATCAAGCAGCTTTCTTTGGACCAGACTCAGTGCAGTGTGTCCACATAACCTGCTTGAACCCATTGCAAAATCTTCATGAGGAAATCTTTTGCCCTCATGTTAAATTCCCAATCATGTGAAATCCAACTGAAATTACTAGATTTCACTAAAACTGAAATGCAAGTTGCAAGTGCAATTTCTGTTTTCTGTCTTTTTCCCCTGCTGAAAAAAACAGCATATGCTGGTTGGATATGCTGGTTTAAGCTAGTAATGTGCTGGTAAAGGACCAGCATAAACCTGCTGTTTTTTAGCAGGGTTCCCTATTGCGACATCAGAGTAAAGCTGTGTTTTCATCAGGATGAAAAATGTCCTTAGAGATCATAATTGTACTTTCTTTCATTGCCAATGTAAACTCTGATAGTAGCTCCATCTGTTTTGAAATCGCCTGTTTAGAGCTAACTAGAATATTGTGTTGTTAGCTTAGCAACATGCTAACATCAAGTTTGAAATCAGAGTTGATTCATACACGTCACACAAGAAATCATATCATTTTGCTTTTAAACATTGTTCTAATCAGCCACTTGGATAACAGTTAGGATGTCGTCAGACAAGCTCACTGTGTTTTGAAACAGAGTTTATGTATGTGTGTTTGTAAGTGATCCCAATTGGGAGCATTAATGTTTGGTTCCTGAGAAATGTTTGAAGTCAGAAGATAACGGAAGCTTGATAAAATGACTAATGGTTTGTTTTCGTGACCTATGTTTTTGTTTTTTCCAGAAGTGCATCTCTGTCTCGAATGATGCTCTGAGGTTCATTCGTATACTGTGACCTCTGCTCTCTCATCTCCATATATGCGGGGAAAAGCAAAGTCAGTTTTATTTCAGACAGTGAGTAATAGGGTCAATATCATAAAAAAAGGACCTTTAAATTATACATTTTATTACTTTACTCCTAAATGCATAACTTGTGGATTTATGGCTGGAATAAACTCATTTGTGCAGTCTCACACAGTCAGACACATTTATTTTTATTGAGAACAAAACACTTTTGAGGATAGCGGCCTCAGTGGATTTGATTTCATTTTCCTCTCCTTCATCTTAAACATCTAATCTCTTTTTAGCAGTCCTCATGCATAGTTTGCCACAAAGATACTCTTTGCAAAGAAAAAACTCAGAAGATTTAGTCTAAGGAAGCCCACAGGACAAAAAGTATCTCAAATGAGATATCTTTATTATCTTTATCCTAGACAGCAATGAGGTTAAATGGATATCAAATGAGGAGGCTTAAAGGTACAGTCACACAAAAGCATGTGAAATGATTTCGGACCCTGCAAAAACAAACGTTTGCGACAGTATATGTTATGTTCTAGGATGTTTTGAAATGTATATATGATTTGTATTATTAAAATGTTTGTACAGTTCTATTCTTTATATTAAAAATATATTAAGATCTGTTGGTTAAAGATAATATAATCCTATTTCGCGCATAATATTTGTGAGCTGATGCCTAGGTTGAGCATTGCAAATCTTGTTGAGGTGATATTTCGGTTGAAGAAGCTGATGTTGAAGGCAGCTGTATGTAGGCGGTAGACAGCCAGGCTAGGTTTTGAAACAGAGCCATTATCTTTGTTTACATTGTGCGGCTCGCTGCGCCTGTCCATTCTTTGTTTTCACTGATTGACTTTGCTCACCGCTTAATCAGACATCCCGTAATCCAGGGCCAGTCGTGGTTAATGAGAAACCACATGGAATGTAGCTAGTCAATGAAGCTTTCCACTTTATTCACATTCTTTTCCATGTTGTCTGCCCCTTAGTGTTTCATCACCTTGGCATATGAGCAACTTTTTAATAGAATGCAATGGCTGCTGTGTGCTTTGTGAGGATGCTTTTGTGATTAAAGCACAACCTGGGAGAAAAGAAGATTTCAAGTGCACTCATCTCTCGATCTAGCAACACCTTGTGTCATACATTTTTGAACAGAGGAATATGAGTAAAGGAGGAAGGAGGTTTTCCAAATATTTTCCATGGTGGAGCTGCTAGTGTGCTCTTGATCTCCTGAGCCCAATCAGTCATGGAACAGAGAGTGCTCCGCTGTCAGACTGAGTCCGAGGCAGCCGTATATACATACAAACGTCAGTTCTCTTCAGTCGAGGGGGATTAAAGCCAAGCCCTTGTGATGCAGCACTGCTGCCAATAATACCGACCTGCTGACATGTGCCAATGAGAGAAGAATAGTGATTATCTGCCCATGTCTTCATTAGTATTTCCATCTTGTGAAAGCTAGTGTTAGGCCTTTTTTTAAAGAAAACAAGCAGTTTGAAAACGAATAAAGTACTAGAGGCTCAGAATTACATTTACATTTACATTTATTCATTTAGCAGACGCTTTTATCCAAAGCGACTTACAGGTGGGGAAACAGCAGCAATTAGTCCTAATTACAATAGAGAGCGCTAGAGTTGGTCAACTAGTTAAATAATGAAACTAACAAGCATAGTTAGCCAAAGATGCTTTTGGGAAACACACCCCAGAACAGTAGCTACAGTATCTAGTGAAATTAAATCAACCACCCAGTGGCCGGATACATAAACAAGTTAGACTAGCCTTAAAAATTTAGTCATCTTTTTTTTTCTTTTTTAGATTTGTCTAATTTGAATCAGAAAAGTAAGACTTATTGCCTCCTGACAAACTGTTGGACAAACTTAAGACGCGGTCTTTACATTGTGGCTATGTTTATGCAACTCGCCCCCAATACCCTCTGATGACATCTTTAACCAACTAGACCAACTAGCAATGCTTTAACAACCACCCACATGGGTGAGTTTCCCAAAAGCAACTATGGTCGCGAATTCCTTTGTAATCAATAGAGTTCAACCGAACTTGCGACCATATCTGCATTTGGGAAGCTTGCTTGAAACCAAGTCTTTTGAGGTTCATTTCATCATTCAGGCCATCGTGGTCACATGAGTGCCGAAACTCACAAAAAGGAACTTTGGGTAACACTTGGGTAACACTAGTCCACTTTAGGCATTCACTAGCAGTGAGTAACTTTACAACTACATGTCAGCTAGCAGTCATTAGAGTATTAGTAGACTGATGGGTCTGCAACAAACATCACTTTGGCAATTGCATAGTAACACCCTGGCAACCGCTAGCACACCACTCCCAAATTCTTTTTTGACCTGATATGAATGAAATCTAGAATGAATGGATGGCTGGGGGAATTCACAAATAAACTCAAGGCAAACCAAGCATCACAGATCACATTTCCTCAGCGGCGTTGTGAGGGCCTGCTTTCGCAGATGAGAATTGAAACAAAATCCTCGGCCCCCCAACCCCCCACGTCCCCTAGTCACATCTGGAGTCAATCAACAACCCAAAATAGAAAAGACACCGAGCGATAAGAAGCTGCTTTCACTGACTGCCTCTCAGATACATGTGTATCAAATTAGTGCCACTTCCTATTTTAGTGGTTTATTAACAGAATATATATTGTGGTGCCTGTACTAATTCAAGGAAGTTTTGGAACGGTTCATACGGTGAAGTTGGGTTATTGGCACTAGACCTGCATGAAGGTTTTATTACCGTCATGATGGTTTGCTTGGCTCACTGCCACAGAAGAAATCGCTCTCCGTGTGTGTGTGTGTGAGTGTGTGCGTCAGCCACCCAAGTGTGTTATTGCGGAGCACAGACTTATCAAATTCCACCGTTTTAGAGAAGTCTGGTTTAATTCCCCTGGTGTGAGACAGCAAGCCTTCTCAGCAGAAAGAGAGATGGAAAGCTTGTGTGTGTGGAAGAAAGAGAAAAAGCGTTTTGTGCTCTGCATGGTTGGAGATTGTTCAAGGCCGCTGAGTTCTGATGGCATTCAGAGACCAGGGGCCTGATGTTGTGGTGCTTTTTTTAAAGGTGATCATATCCTTTAGGGAAATCCTCTTGAAGCTGTTCCAGAACAAATCTGTCCTCAGAGCCGATAATGTTGTGAAAGCAGTGAAATTCGGTTCCCTTTTTGTCAGTCTAGCCAGGTGTGGTTATCTTCAGCCTGCACCCTGTTTAGTAATTTCCTCACTTGCCTGACACTGTTCCTCTTAGCTCGTTTTGTGTTTTAGATGGCTTCAAGCACGATTTTACATCCCGTCTTACATTAAAGCTATTAAGAAGACAGACCCTCAGCTGTGTTCATTCATGTAATCTTGAGTTTATGCTTACATTCTGCCCTAAACCACTCACAGCTTATTACACTCTCATATTAAGCTTCAATTTGATGCGATTTTCAGTCAGAGGGACTTTTTTGTGAGCTTAGGTTTGACGTGCAGCTATATAGAAGTTCATCTGAGTTCCAGTGAGTGCAGCCAAGTGCTATCTATCTAACTTCATCTACTGTATCATTAAGATGTTATTTTCATCAACTGCAATTAAATGAATCTTAATTATTATTTATTTTATAAATAAGATAAAGCTTACTGTAAAATACTATGACAATTTAATATTATTGTTTTTTTTTTATATTTAACATTTTTAGCATCATTACTCTAGACTTCAGTGTCACTCGAGAAAAGGCTCTTATTATATTGGTTTGTGTTAAAAATGTTGGTTTTTTTTATATTATTGTGCTTCTATAAAACTGTAATATTCAGACAAAATATATTTGTAAAAGAAATTTAAAAAAAATTTTATTCAGCAAGGATGTGTTAAATTGATCAGTTGTGACAGTAAAGGTTTTTGTAATATTGCAAAAGATTCATATTTCAAATAAATGCTGATTTTAGCATCAAATAATCAAAAGAACATAGTTTGTTTAAAATATTTGTAACAATCAGTTACTTAAAATTATAATAATGGTACATTGTCTTATGGTTTTACAGCGTTTTTGATCAAATCAGATCATAAAAAGTATGTGTCTCTACAATTTTAGGGTTACAATTTACAATTGCCCCTGACTTCAGTGACTTTTAACCAGTAACTTGCAGATAAAATAAATAGGTGATTTTAAAGGCACCAAAAACTACCTTATATAGTTTCTTTTCTATGCATGTTTGTATGTATTTATTTACTGTAATAAAATGTCTTTAACTACATCAAATGCAAAGAAACATTTAATGAGTATATGCTAATTAAATAGCTTTTGTCTCTCCTAATTTACAGCTGAAATCATATTTATTTCATTTTAAATGTTAGATCATTCATGAGAATATGGGATGGTAAATATGCTTAATTGTCATGGGGTGAAAAAATCAGATCGACCACCAAAATTCCAGTAAAGTGCTAATTCATGCAAACCATGACCTGGTTGAGGCTGATGTGCTGAGTTATACAGTGTGGGCACGCAGTGTGCTGAAACCAGTCTTATGGAATGTCACATCGAGCATGACGGCAGAGAGACAGAAAAGACGTGATTGTTTCCAAGGTTTACAGAGTTTGTTAATGGTACTCAAGAGGGCATTTATGGTGAGACACACATGGACTGTACTCTACCGTGACTCCAGGACTCAACACAAAATCACTGCCCCACAGCTAGAGCCAGACAGCAGTGAGGTTTATTTGAGTTTACTGTAACTAAGACAAATGTGTCTTTGAACAAAAGACACCACATGCTTCTCACAGCTAAATAAAATAAACAGAGAGAACGCAGCTTTATGTATAAAGTCTTTGCACTTTTTTTTTAAGTCTCATGCTCAGCAAGACTGCATTTATTTGATTACAAATACTGTAAAAACAGAAGTATTGTAAAATAGTACTACAGTTTAAAATATAGTAACATATTTAAAAAATGTAGTTAATTGTTTTTGTAATTTATTAGTTTTTTCAGCGCCCGTTACTCCAGTCATATGATGCTTCCGAAATAATTGTAATATTCTGATTTAATTCTCAAGTATTATTGGTACTTAATTATTAATAATGTGTCCTGTGTGACAATCGACAGAAACAATCTTGCAGCTTAATATTTTTTGTGAAAATGCAGGAAGGTTTTTTCAGGGTTCTTCAACTGTTAGTTGAACATATTTACATTTATACATTTTGTATATAAATATATGTATATATATATATATATATAATAACATTATAGATATCTTTACTGTCACTTTTGATCACTTTAATGTGTACCTGCAAAATAAGGAATCAAACATTCCAAACGTGTCAGCAAAAAACTTATTTTAACATTTGTAGTCTTAAGAAAGGTTTCTAGAGCAGCAAATCAGCATATTAGAATGATTTATAAGGGTTTATGTGACACTGAAGACTGGAGTAATGATGTTTGGAATTGAAAAAGCTTTTCCATTTAAAAAAAAAAAAAAAAAAAAAAAAAAATTTCACAATATTACAGTTTTTACTAAAATTTTAATTAAATGAATGCAACCTTGGTGAGCCCAAGAAACTTCTTAAAACATGAAAATATCATAATTATTCCAAACTGTTTTTGTTCAACAGTTTTACCTAACCCAGTCTGCCAAATTTCCTAGAATAAGTAAAAGCTCCATTAGGAATTTAGTGCAATGTTGAAAAGTGCTTTATTCCCCTTAGACCAGAGGGAAGCGACCTGCCACCATTTTGTCTTTTAACATCTGCCTGTTTGGGGCAAAAACATTCTTCGCCTCACACTTCTACCAATGAGAAGTTTGAGTGCATCTTGCATTACCTTCAGTGATTGTGCAACCATCGTGTGAATGATGTGAGGGTTTGTTCAGGAAGCATGTTAGGCTGTATCACCACCTGAGAAGGCAGAATGAGTCGGTAAGATTTGTGTCTCACTGAGAGCGTGCTTAGAATAAGCACAACATAATTGATATGTTGTTTGATAAAATACTGTCATGAAAAATCAATACAAGTTCATCATAGAAATCAGATGTACCTTGCTTGCATTTGCCTTATGGATAACGCTGCAGAGCCAAAATGGATGAAGTTCTTTCTCTTTAGGTTTAGCGGCAGAATGCATGCTTTAAGAGCTGTTGAACGCCATCCAAATGAATTCAGCAGACATTGGGTTTTCAGCTCAAAGCAAATTTTTGCAGTCAACCTCACTGACACCAATTAGAGTCGTATATAGATCACTGCCGACTGTTCTCAGATGCCCGGGATGAACCAGGTGCTTTTGTTCCTTGCAGGCATTTGCTTTGATCTCTTATGAAAAGTTTTTATGAGTAACTTGAAAGAGTTGATGCGTCTGTTATCATATGTTTAAGTCAAGGTTTTTATTGCTAACAAATTCATATATTTTTCAGTGCTTTTAAAAAATAGAATGATTTCATTTGTGTTTTGTTAAAGGAAAACGCCACCTTTTTCCATTTTCCACTATTTTCTATTTTCCACGAGTTGATACATACAGTGCCCTCCACTGATATTGGCACGGTTGGTAAATCTGAGCAAAGGTGACTGTGAAAATAAATCTGCAATTATCCTTTTAATCTTACGTTCAAAAAATCCACACATTTCTAATCTATTGTTGAAGTAAAACAACAAAAAATAGGGAGAAATTCTTTTGATGAAATAAATGTTTCTCTCCAATACTTGTTGACCACAATTATTGGCACCCCTAGAATTTTTTAAAGATAAAATAACTCTGAAGTATATTCCCATTCATATTCACAATTTTGAGAACTCCAGGGTGATTATGGACATGAAATTCCTGTTTCACAGAAATATATATAGGAGGGAAAACAAAGCCCAAAACCCCTTAATCTTCAACACAATGAGAAAAAACAAATAATATATTTATGATGTGCAGCAAAAGATAATTGAGCTTTAAGAAAAGTGGCTTTAAGAAAAGAGCTAGAGCTGTGAACATTTCCATTCCCACCAACAGGGAAATAATTAAGAATTTCTAATCAACATACAATATTATGAAGCTGCCTGGAAGAGGACGTGTGTCTCTATCTTCCTAATACATGGCGAGGAGTAGAGTTTGAGTGGCTAAAGACTGTTCAAGGATCAGAGTTGAGACTCAGGGTCAGAAAACCTTTAAAAAAAATAGTCAAACAGCCCCTACATCAGCACATGTTGTTCAGGAGGGTTTAAGAAAAATTATCCTCACTCATCAAAAAACTATATGTCAGACAGGACTGGAACTACAAATGGGACTGGCTTCTATGATCAGATGAAACTAAAAAATGAGCTTTTTAGCAGCAATCACTCAAGATGGGTTTGGTGAACACAGGGATAAAAAGTACTCCATGTGTACAATGAAATATACTGCTGTGTTTTAGATGTTGTGGGCCTATATTTCTGCTGGAGGTCCTGGACATTTTGTTTAGACACATGACATCATGGAAACAGATAACAAATAACTATAACAGATTACTAACAGATAACAAATCTAAAACTGACTGACTCTGTTAGAAATCTTTCACTGGGACAATAATCCAAACACACACATCAACATAAACACAAGAATTAGTCACTGTGCACAAAATGAAGCTTTTACCATTGCTGTCCCAGTCCTTTGACCTGAACCCTGCAGAAAATGAGTGAGGTGAACTAAAGAGGAGAGGCTCGAGTAGCTGAGAGTTTCTCAGCTCGAGTAGCAACCCCCGAAACACTAGCAACGGGCCCTGACATCGTCACGCAGCGAAAGGGGCTGTGTGGTGTGCAGTTCGGCCCGGCTAGTCAACCAGTCACTGGACGACAGCATGGGGTCTAACACATCGGTTGTTCCTGAAACGTCCACAGAGGGCGCCGGCACCATCATTCAGCGAGAGAGGCTGAGTGATGTTCGGCTAGGTACAGCTAGAGGAGCTGCCTGCTATTTCTGCGATCCTCAATTCGCCTTCAGAGGGCGTTTATGTCATCACTCAGGGAGAGGGGCTGAGTGATGCTCAGTCGTGTGCAGCCCAGTTCACTCCAGGTCACACAGCCTGACGAACTGTCGAAGGCCCTCATGAATCCCGTCGCACGGTACGAGGGACCGTGCTCACCCCAGCCAGTTCCAGTCACGCAGCCTGAGGAGCTGCCGTTGGTCCTCACGGTACCCAGCCCGCAAATTACGGGTCCCAGCCCTGTTCCATGGTACGAGGAGCAGTGTTCTGATGCGTTTGATGGTCTGCGATTTGGGTTGAATGTGGCCGGATCTGCCAGACCCCGTCGGTGTTCCAGATCCTTGGTGGCCAGATCAGCCCGCACCAGCGGGTGAGCCGTACGAAATCCTTGAGGTTCCCAGTCTGCACCTGTCGGGTTCCACCCCCCGAGTCACGGTCCGAGGAGCCGTGCAAGAGGCATACCTCGAATTCGACTCAAAGAACCTATGCCTCAAGCCTTGGGGCTGTTGTACTGTCCGGTTCCATTCACGGAGGATCTATCAGTGGGTGTCTCCGCCGTCCGGTCCACCCTGGTGGGCATCTACGCTGTCTGGTCTGCCCAAGTGGTTCTCTCTGCCGTCGGATCCGCCTTGGAGAGCCAACGAACTGTTCGCTCGGCTCCGGAGAGCATCTTCATTGCCGGATAGGCCTGGATGGGCTTCTCCCCCATCTGCGCCACCTTGGAGGACGTTTCCCCCGTCTGTTCCGCCCAAGTGGACTGGCGGGCGTTCCCTTGGGCTCCTAAGTCAGAGGTGGGGCTATGTCATGACCAGCTGGATGTGTCAGCCCAGCTCTCTGGCTGGCACTCCAGCATCAGGCTATTTATCTGTGTTTTTTTCTGTTCCCATGCCTGGACTCATGCACACAAACTCATATTTGTTGTCACCCTGGACTGTTATTCATGTCTTTGCTCTGTCTATGTGTTGTCACAAGTGTTCATTCATGTCTCCACCCCGCTCATCTGTTGCCATAGTGTTTCATTGTTTTACTCCACCCACTGACCTAGTTTCACCTGCATAAAACCTGGATGTGTTTGAGTGTTTGTCACGGATCATTGTTTCTGTGTTTACCGTCCACCCTGTGTATTCATTCCTTTCAGTTTCAGTTCCCTGTTTTTTTAGTCTTTTAGATTTACTCGTTTACTGACCTTAGCCTGTTCCCGGATCTTCATCTTAGAATAGGATAGGATCAACTTTATTTGTCCCCGAAAGGAAATTCATCTTGGACAAGGTACTACAGAGTTGCTCTAGACAAACAATGCTAATAACCAACATAAAAACATACATTACATACATTACATAATACAGGAAATACAATACACAGTCTTGCCTTATCCCCTGGACTCTGTTTACCGGTATCTGATCTCTGCTTTGTTTATACGTTTACTCTATTGTCTATGCCTCTACTGCCCCCATTTGCCAGCGCTCGATCTTGTCTGTCCGACCCTGAGTTTAATAAAACAGTTTGCATATAAACCCGTATGCCTCACGTCCCCGTTTGTAACAGATACAGTACCTTGAGTTCGATACCTTTTTCGATACCAATTTTATGAAATCAGTTTTAACAAAATTACATAATCTCAAAAAACATTTTTTTCAGCTAGTTGACATTTATACAGACTCAAAACCTCATCTCCTGAGCCACTGCATGGAAAAAAATTTTCCAACACAATGAATCAGTGCAACTTAGTTTTAATAAGGTTCAAATAGTTTTCAGTTTACACATCTGTTATGCTACCTTTACACTAGTGCATTATTATTTATTCTTACAATAGCCTTATAATTTTTTTTTCTCTGAAAATTTTGTGTTTTTAAGTTCCTTTAAGGAATAAACAATTTGTCTTTTAATTAATGAAGAATTCATTTTATTGTTGGAAAATAAAGGGGATTTTATGTTACAGTTTAAACACTAAAGAAATACTGTTTAATAATTTTGCAGTCTTTTATGTACATTCAATTGAACTACAGTAGCTTTATATATTTCTGCTGCCATGTCCAAAATGAACATTTATTTTGACGGCTTGCCATGAATTCTGTGTGTACACGATTTTACGATAGATTTAATCATATGAAACAGTCAAAAGTAACCCTCAGAGCAGTTCTGGAGATGTTATTCATGTATTTATTTCCTCATTTAGTGAGACGCAAGAAATTAATAACACCTGAAGTGTCAAGCGCAGGTCAGTATGCTAGTAAACAAAACCTCAATTGCAACTTAATGTAGAGACAGAAATGATGTGCAGTCGTGTAAATTATATAAATAACATAATGCTATTTTACACACTTCTGGTCAAACACACTGGCTGGTGCTGCAGTCTTATTGGCTCAATGGCATTGATGAGATTAACCCCTTTAGGTATCGAAATTGGGTTCCGAATGACAAGATGTTTTTTGATACTCAGCTGTATCGAGGCAATTCGGTCAGTAGCTAAAAAAGTATCAAACTCGATACCCAGTGTTGGGCAAGCTACATACATAGAAAATGTAGTGAGCTAAGCTATCAGTTACTCTACATTGAATTAAGCTTAACTACACTAAAGCTACTACCCTGAG
>JAUMHQ010000081.1:4934647-4950335 GCA_032361165.1 Enteromius paludinosus
ATTTAAAATACAATATTGATGAAGTAATTAGTAATAAGTAATTAATTACTTTTTTTAAGTAACTTACCCAACACTGGCTGTATTGCTCCTTTTCTAGTCCCAGTGAAACAAATAGCTCTGGATTTGAGTGCTTGTGAAGAGGCCGGAACTGACGCAGGCTTCTTAGCCAACGACAATGTAAACTAAAATATTTGTGTTGATGGTTTCACCAGTTTTCTTGAGTTTTCTAAAGTGTAATCAAGGCTAAATATGAAAAACTTGTTTTTTGTAATTGAGAAGATATTGAACAGTGAAACAAATGAACTGCTATAGTACAGTACAAACAAATATGAAATGTGGGAATTTGAGAAAATGCTTAAATCTGTCCAGTGTTAGCCTTTCGCATCACTAGAAGATGCTAACAGTGCACCTAGGCATCAGTATACTGATGAAATAGGGAGATGATCTTGAAGAGGCATAATATTAGCATCACCTTCCAGAGTGTCCAACAGCCTCTTTAGCTCTTCAAAAATATAATTAAATCAAATTAGAAAAGTATTTCACGAGTTCGTACTTGCTGGTAATAACTTAAGGTAAGTGAAGCTTGTTTGGTGTGCTGACCAGGGAGAATACTCAGGGTTAGGAGGGCAGCCGAGCACTAGGGCGAACAGACCTAAGGGCTCAAGAGGGCCAAGGACAAACGGCTAGATCCCAACCTTGAGTGCTCCCCAAAAATGCTGATGAGAGGACAGCTGCCAAAACAAGAGAGCTCCCCAAAAGGGGAAGAAATAAAAAGGGTTTGACGTAAGACCAATGCTCAGGGAGACAATTTGCTGATTAAACCTGGGAGATGGAGCGGACGGGGTTTCAGTCTGCTGTGGCTGAGGTTAGTATTTGGTAATAGAACGTAGGGGTGAAGGTATGGTGTGTGATAATTTGGTCTTGGGGCTAAGGTTTGATTTGGTTTGAATGTAGTGGGAATGGAAGCTGGAGCATAGTGTGCTGGGCTGGATGAGGGTATTTGTTGGGGTGGTTCTGTTGAAGTTGGAGTGGGGCTTGGGGCGGAGGGGGAGACTAGCGTTTGGAGGGCATTTTTTAGTCTGTCAGAGCGAATGTAGCTTTTATAAGCGTTTGAAGACCAGCGTCCTAATGTTTGGATTTGGAACTGGGAAAGACCTTTCTTGGCTGCAGAGGTTGCGGCTCCGATTCTAAAGGAATGAGAAGAGAAGTTCCCTGTTGGGATTCCTAGGTGCTGGAGGAGGGCTTCAAGGTTTTTCTGGAACCAGAAGCGGGACACTGGTTTGTAGGATTCGTCCAGAAACAATGGGTTGGTCAGGGATGCTGAAAGTGACTTTCTGTAATGCAGGAACGCCTGCAGCGTTTGGAAAGGTCTGATTTGGCGTTGTAGCTTAAAGATATAGATGTGATGGCCTTTTTAAAATTGGTCTGACTTGCTCTTTTAAAGAAAAAAGGACATGTTGTTGCTGTCTAGTGGATAGGTCGGCAATGGTAGGGTGGATGTTTGGGTTAAGACGGGAGTTGACTGTAAGTTCTGAGCACCTCAGAAAGCCAAAAAAGGCTAGAATGAACATGGTGTCTAGGGTGCGATCGATATGTAACGAGAGATAGCCTGAGCAGAGAAAGGAGATGCATTTGGTTAGGATCTCTAAAGTAAGGGGTTGCCTATTATCTGGGCTAGGGGGGTTTGACCTTTGGATACCTTTAAGGAGCATATTGATTTGGACGTTAGCTAGATTTTCTGCTGGGTAGCCGAAAAAACTCTTATGGAATAATTGGATACCACTTAAGTAGCCTTTGATAGAGCTGACTTGCATGTTATAAGAATTCAAAAATGAAATAAATGATGTGATGGCTACGAGGGAAAAGTTGGGGAAATTGATGTTATGTTGGAGATAAAATGCTTTGAATTTTTTCCACGCCGTGAGGTAAGACTGCAGCATTCTGGGAGACATGGCTTGGAGGATAGAGTCAAGTGAAGCTTCGTAGAGGGGTCTCAGGGGATGATTCAGGGGAACATCAGTTGTGAATAGGGAGGAACCTGCGTTGGCTTGGTCTCTGCTTCTGGTGCCAATGTCCTGAATTTCTGGAAAGCAAAACGTGACAGGAAGTCAGCGATTTGGTTATGAGAACCTGGGATATGTCTAGCAGAAATGATAAATTGGTTACAATGCGGAAATCCAAATGAAACGTCTAAGGAGGGGCATAATGGCTGGGGAGTGCGAGCTGTTCTTGTTTATACAATGGACGGTAGTTTCGTTATCGCAGTGTACGATGATACTGTAGGCAGACCATTCTTTGCCCCAGAGGTAGGCTGCGATGACTATGGGGTACAGTTCAAATAGGGATAAAAACCACCGAACCCGATAGAGGGAGCGGCGTCTGTAAATAGTTGGTTAATGTTAATGTCGAAGAGATCAAATATAAATATTATGCAGATTACAGTCTACTAAACACAAATACATTCAACATATTTATATATAAAAACATAAAGAAATATTATTAAATATACATTTGTGTTTTAATATTTTAATTCTCCATTCAAATAAGGAAATATCACATAAAATGATGTGTGTGATGAATTTTGAATTTGATGCACTTTAGAAGGTTCATTCAGGTATACCTGAATGCCTATTTCACAAATATTAGGCTAAAAATGAAACAAACAAATAAATAAATAAAATAGATTTGCCCAGATAGCACTTAGATAACACATTTGCCTAGATAACACATAGGCCTGCAAGATGTCTGTTAAAGATCTTTTGATCGGGAAAGCATCTGCTGTCTACAAACGTCTGACAGAGGTCTTTCAGATTGTCAGTTTTACATAAATTCTAAATCCAATCTAATACACGTCTAGTTGACATCGAAAAGGAAACATCCCATAGACGTATTGCAGATGAGCAAGCACTATAAATAATACATCTTGCAGATGTAAATGTAGACATCAAATAGACATCTCTGAAATGTTATTAGCGTGACATAACAGACCTAAGCTTATTTCCCATACGCGCCTTGATTTGACACTAAAAGCAAGCAGTTCAAAGCAATGGAGTTCCTATTTCATCAATACAGTGACGCCTAGGGGCTCTGTTGCCTTGGCAGTGAGAATGGGTTGTTTACACCTAATGAAGGCTTATTCACACTTTACTCGCACTCCATGTGCTCATATAATGAGCTCTAAACCTACTCGTGTAAGCACTTAAAGACTTCAGACTCTCAAAGTACTGAAACTGTGAGCTTATAACATCAAGTATTACAATTTAATACAAGGAAAGCCTCGCTACTATGGTTCAAACATGGAGTTTGGAATTTGAACAGAAAGCTGAAAGAATTGAGCTTTAAACTAGTGCTATTTTTTTCTAAGTGATTAAAAATATATTTTCACCTGGCAGACAATGAAGTGGGCATGGACATCAAGAACACTTCACTGAGATGGTAAACACTAAAAGAAGTTTTGAGCTGTCTAGAGAGTAAAATGTCCTTTTTTTGCTTTGGGCTAATAAGAAACCCCCCAAAAACGCTCCATGCCAAAATACTAACCAGCAACACCCTTCCCTTGATCATTGAAGAGGCACAGTTTTCATGAGGAAGCACAATAACTTGCATTTTCTTTATAAACCTGGTCGAATATAGTTCTGTTTATTTCCTTGAACTGAAGTTGCTAGTAGAGGACTGATCACGTTAATTGCATTGTCTATCCCTTACCATTGTGGCTAATCATAGTCCAAAGCCTCTTAAGTAAGGTACGGCGTAAGTTCCTTTCCATGAGCAGTATCCACGAATTAGCATACAAAGACACTTACTTAAGAGAAAATCCTTATTGAGGTATTTAATTCTTACTGAGCAATTACATGAGTGGAACAGGGAAGACTCTGACTTGAGGCTCTGAAGACTCATCAGCATATCAGAGCTTGAATCTGTGCTGCCTGCATCTCTTTATTTCTCATTCATTGTTACCTGCAGCGTCACATACTTGACCCCTCACCTCGCCACAGCCATGTGCGACATGGGTGGACTGAACAACCTGGTGGCCAACACAGCCTTCCTAAAAGCACAGAGTCTCGATGACAAGGAGATGAGGAAACGAAGGCGTAGCCTAATTCTTCCCCAACTTGAGAATTGTGCCGAGGCGTTTGAAACTATTCCCAATGACTTTGAGGACATCTGTGAGCAGCAGCCCATTGGGAAAATGTGCTTCCGACGGTTCCTTTTAGCCTCCAGTCCAGAATACCTAGCCGCTGCAGAGTTTCTGGATGAGTTGAATGACTGGAATTTGGCAGAGGCTGGCGCTAAAGACAAAGCCAGGCAGAATATCATTAACAAATTCTGCAAAGCTGACTCCAAGAGTTTCATGGCTTATCTGACAGAGGATATGGCGGAAAAGTGTAAAGTTGTCTCTGAGAAGGATTTCGAGGAGGTGATCATGGGACAGGTTAAAGAAGCCACACAGGAGTTTCTAAGAGGAAAACCTTTCACTGAGTATCAGGCCAGCCCGTACTTTGATAGATTTGTGCAATGGAAACAATTCGAGAAGCAGCCCATCTCTGATAAATATTTCTATGAGTTCAGAACTTTGGGGAAAGGAGGATTTGGAGAGGTGAGCATTTGCACCTCATACCTCATAAAAAACTTGTTTTAGATGTTGTCCGTGATCTTAGCTGCAGTGCATTGTAAAACTGAAGTAGGTACATACATGCATGTCTACAGAATGAAGGTTTGTTTTTGTTTTGTTACTTGCTTTCTGTAATCCTTTGGGTTAGGCTTTTTCACTAACATGCACTGATGTGTTGTCCAAGACCAAGAATGTGCATTTAGAAAATGTGATTTTGTTGTCCCATTATGCATGCTGCAAAAAAGTAAGCCATTCACATTTTAATTTACCAACAGAGGCACTATCAAACATTCCTCTGTTAGTTTCAGTGGAACTACATGGCAGGTTCTAGCTCAACCTGTGGAATGCCAAATGAAAAAAACAAAAAACTTTTATGTAATATTTAGTGTACATAATCAAAGGAACAGACATTGCTTATTCTACATCACCTTTGATAAATTACCCTTAGCTGAACAGATGACATATGATAGGTGAAGTGTGTACAGTATTCTTACAGTTGACCCATATTGAAATGCAAATTACAGCAGACATGTATTGCTTTGTACAAAATTATATCTTTTCATTCCAAAACAGTAATGTTCCTTTTCTGAATTTTTTTTTTTTTTAGGTGTGTGCTGTTCAGGTCAAGCACACGGGCCACATGTACGCGTGCAAGAAGCTGGACAAGAAACGTCTGAAAAAAAAAGGAGGTGAGAAGATGGCTCTGCTGGAGAAAAACATCTTGGAGAAGGTGAACAGCTTGTTTCTGGTGAACCTGGCCTACGCGTTTGACACGATGACCCACCTGTGTCTGGTCATGACTCTGATGAATGGAGGGGATCTGAAGTACCACATCTTCCACACAGGGGAAGTTGGCATTGAGATGGAGCGGATCATTCACTACACAGCTCAAATCATCACTGGTATCCTGCATCTACATGCCATGGACATTGTATACCGGGATATGAAGCCAGAGAATGTCCTTCTGGACAGTCAAGGCCAGTGCAGGTTGTCAGACTTGGGTCTTGCTGTGGAGCTACCAAACGGCAAAACCATCACTCAAAAGGTAAGAACAGCAACATAAAACATTTAAGATGTTGAAGCCGGTGATGGTGTAGACTAGTGGATAACAATCTGGGCTGGTAGATTAAAAATTTCACCTAATTAACCTAAAAGTGTGGGCAAAGTCTCACTTTGATGTGCTGTTTATTAATACCCCTCAAGTTACTGACACTTACTAACCCTAATGAAGGTATAGCTAACCCTTCTGTTGCAAAGCCTCCTTCATTGGGGCTGTGCCCAGAAATTCTTCTACAATATAGTAGATACGTATGCGATTTCAGATGCAGCCATAGACTTCAGTTCTAACACAACTGCCATTTTCAAGCATCCCTTGATACACTGACTAGCTGGTTCAGGTGAATTTGTTTGGAGTTGGAGCTGAGATCTTCAGGATGGTTGCTCTCCAGGAGCTGGATCAGCTATCCCTGTCTTCAAGCAATGTTTCCAAACCCTGTTCTTGGCAGCAGTGTAACTGGTTCTACTCACATGGCTCTGGGCAGAATTTGAACCAACATCAACTGGCATGTGAGGTGGCCACTCTAATAGGGACGTTAAAGAGCTCTTGAGGTCAGCGAAGTGAGGTTTACCTGCACAGCTACTAACATCTGGCCTCAGTTATACCAGCAGTGAACATTTTGAAGGTTTCTTTTATTTGATCCATCTGTTAAGTCTCTACTAATGAGCTGAGACTTTTATTAGCTCATGGGGGCTAAGAAAAGTCTTCAGAAGTGATTTGGTTGTGTTTGAGTGAATTGTATTCAAAAGCAAACTCTAAACTAACTGTAGTTTGCATGTTCACTAGTTCATTCCAGTGGATCAAATAAAATGCATATGAACGCAGAAGTAATGAACGATAATGGAGCAAGCGAAACAAAACTTAATTCATGTTGGAAAATTTTATTATTTTTTATCATATTATTTTATTATTAACAAAACTAGGTTCTCAAGAGACGAGTATTTTCTTACCAGAGCTTATGCCACCTACATCATCCGCTGTAACGCCTTTCTCTGTTGAACGAACGTATGACAATTAGCAGAAGCTAGAGAGTACAATTAGTACAGTTTTTTAAAATAAGGATATTTTTACCAATAGCCTTGTAGTTATTGTTCACAGTGACCTGAGTTTAACTCCCTTGAGGTCCTTTCCTGATCCCGCTTCCCTCTCTCCACCCAGTGCTTTCCTGCCGTCTCTCTACTGTCCTATCTCAGTAAACAGTCATAAACTCCTATAAAAATAACAAAAAATAAAGATATCACTTTAGAAGGCCTCTATTAACCCCCCCAGATGCATGTGGAGTACTTTTTATTGTGGATAGTTTTTGGCCTTAAAATTTTGAAACCCCATTTACTGCCATTATAAAGCTGGCAAGAGTCAGAATATACATGTTTTAAATATATAACTTTATTCGCCTGAAAAAAGAAAGTTTGATACCTCTAGGATATGTTGAGGGTGAGACAGTCATGGATTCATTTGAATTCTTTTGGGGTGAACTGTCTCTTTTTCCCTAACTAATGTTTGCAAGTGAGAAAAATGAGAAATGAGGCAAAAAAGAGCTCTACTTAGAAAAACTGTCTTTTTCATTATTGACAAATTTTTCAGACAACCAGAGGTACCACAAAACCTTAAGTAAGCAATAGCGCTAATCACAGTAACACGCATTGATCTAGGTTGGAACAGCATGTCCTTCTTCAAAAGAGTTGTGTGCCTCAAACGGTTTGACTTGAGTGCCTAGAGACACACTGGTGAAATGGGAAGGAATTGTTTTTGTGTGTTTGTCTCTTCTGAAATGGGATTTTAGTGAGGATGATGAAAAGGTCAATGAGTTTGTACCATGGTAGATGTCTCTAAATATGGTTTGAAATGCTTTTTCAGGCGGCCTCAAGAAGGCTGAATGATTTTTCTCATAACCCCCTCATGTTGTCTTTTCCATCGTAGGCTGGCACCAAAGGGTACATGGCGCCAGAGATCCTGAAGCAGGAACCGTATCGTACGTCAGTAGACTGGTGGGCCTTGGGCTGCAGCATCTATGAGATGGTGGCCGGCCGTCTGCCTTTTAGAGGTCACAAAGAGAAGGTTACTAAAGAAGAGATAGTAAGGAGAACTCTAGAAGATGAGTGTAAATTTGAACACAAAAATTTTGACACCCCCTCAAAGGACATCATCAGTCTTTTTCTGAAAAAGCACGCTGAAGACCGCCTTGGCTGCAAGTAAGTGGCAGCGTTTTTGTGTTTCATGGCAAGAGGGCACACTGTTTCCACTCCAGGTCATTATTAGGACATGGTCAGTCCAACTCTGCCCTCTGAATGCCAACATAGGAACAGAAGCTTTACTCTGTCAGCAAAATCAAGCCAGTGTGGCAGCAGATCGAAGAAACAGACCATTTCTGTCAGCCTTTCTCACTGAGAGCACTGGCTGTGGGTTTGGAGCCTCAGAACTTGGTTTGGATGGAGCAAAGCATGAATGTTAAAACATAATATCTTTCATTATGCGGGTGAAGACACCAGCAGATTCAATACCAGCTTCATTGCTCATAGGTTTAAATTACATATTAACATATAATACTGTTCTTAGAGTCAGTTGCTGAAACCATTTTGACCTATTAAAAGGTTTTATATGAATCCTATTAAAGGAACAGTTTCACCCAAAAGTTAAAATTCTGTCATAATTCACCCATATGTCGATCCAAACCTGTGTGCTGTTATTTTTTCCATGGTATACAGAAGGAGAATTTTTTTCCAGCTTCTGTCACATTGTCAAGAATGGCCAAAAACATCATAAAATCACCATAAGTACTGACTTATGCACTTTCAGCCTTTAGTTTTTCTTTTGCCTTTTCATAGTTCTTTTTTTTTATTGTGTGTGTGAGGAAACTAAATATAAAATGTAATTGTTCACTGACCGTCTTTAGCTCGCAAGTCTAGTACTGTGCTGAAGGAGGCCAATTAAGTTTCATGTCAAGGCATTTAGTCACAAGGCCCATTTGACATTATCGATGTCATTGATTTGAAAAGCTGTGAGAATTTGGACGCAC
This sequence comes from Enteromius paludinosus, assembly GCA_032361165.1. NCBI lineage: Eukaryota > Metazoa > Chordata > Actinopteri > Cypriniformes > Cyprinidae > Enteromius > Enteromius paludinosus. The sequence continues at coordinate 4,943,333 of JAUMHQ010000081.1, forward strand.
TCCAAAAATGGAAACAAATTTTGCATCATTTAATGCACACTTCCCCAAACATTTTAAAATAAAGTATGCAGTGTGCTGTATAGTTTTGGTGTGATGCGATTGTGAGTAAATATCATGCAGTAACCATACCTGTATTTCTTCATAACTGTTTTCCTCTTTTTTTTTTCATTTTTAGGGATGACCCTCGAAAACATGAGTTCTTCAAATCCATCAACATCCCTCGATTAGAGGCGGGCCTTATTGCACCTCCATGGGTGCCCAAACCCAATGTTGTGTATGCTAAAGACACAGGCGACATTCGGGAATTCTCTGAGGTTAAAGGGATTGAATTTGATGCCAATGATGAGAAGTTTTTTAAGGAATTCAGCACAGGAGCAGTGCCAATTCCATGGCAACAAGAGATGATTGAAAGCGGACTCTTTGATGAGCTTAACGACCCAAACAGGAAGAAAATGGATTATGATGATGATGATGAGCAAAAATCCAAATCTTGCACTCTTCTGTGATAGAACAAAACAATCAGGTGTTTACATTTATTTATTTATTTATTTTATTATTATTATTATTATTATTATTTATTTTCTTCTTTTTTCCCTGTTTTTTAGAATTTCAGGGATTTTCCTATATAATCACAATTTTGAAGAAAGTCATATGCTGTTTCTTCATCAGTCTTTTAAAATTATGATTTAAAATAATTTAAAATCACTTTTTTTTTAATCAATGTAAATTTTTCAAGTTACATTTCCCTGTTATTGATATACTGGTAATATAATTTATGATGAAGTCGTCATGTTGAAATTTTTCTCAATGCTCTATTGTTTTTTTTTTCCGATCATATGCAGAAATGACCAAAGTGAAATTCTAAATACGCTGAAAACAGTAAATATTTTAATCTTTAATGCCTGTTTAAGCTCACTCAAAAATGAAAATTCTATTATCATTTGATCACCCTCATCTTGTTCCATTCCTGTATGATTTTTTTTCTTTTGTTGGAAAGAAAAAGTAGCTGCCTTTGACCTCCAGAGTATGGAATTCAGTGGCTACCAGCTACCTGTTTGCTTACCAACATTCCTCAAAATACCTTCTTTTGTGTTCATCAGAAGTCAGCAATGGCTACCAGAAGCTGGTGTGTAACTGACATTCTTCAAAATATATTTTTTTGTGTGTTTAACAGATTTGGAACAACATAAGGGTGAGTTTTGTGTGAACTATCCCTTTAAATGCTGTGTGAGTTGTAATAAGTTCCCTATTCATTCATTCATTCATTCAATTACCTTTATTTAACCAGGAAAAGACCAGGTTAAGAGATTAACATCTCTTTTCCAGGAGTGTCCTGGCCAAGATAGGCAGCCAAATAACAACATACATTAAGAAGAAGACAATTGACATATTAAATATAACATATATCACACACAATTTGATTTCTCTCTAAGTTATACAATAAAGACTTAAAATTATTAAATTACACTAAGTTCTGTAACTTTATCTCCTTTTGAAGAAGATTCCAGTCTGAAGTAGCAGCATATTTAAAAGAGGTTTTACCAAGTTCAGTCCTAACAAAAGGCACACAGAGATTGTAATTTGATTGAGAACGTAGTGAATAACTCCTAAACGGAGTCCTTTGTATAAGACTACAGAGATAAATTGGTAAACAACCCAAAATTGCTTTGTATATCAACAAGTCCCAATGCATTTTTCTGCGGATACTCAAAGAAGGCCATGCAACTCTTTTATATAATTCACAATGATGTGTTGTAAATTTACATCCAGTTATAAATCTTAGAGCTCCATGATACAGAGCATCCAATGATGAAAGTAGATAGGAAGGGGCATGCTGATAAACTACATCCCCATAATCAAGACCTGGTAAAAACATAGCAGAAACTTTTTCTTTCTTAACCTTAAATGAAAAACATGACTTATTTCTAAAATTAAAACCAAGCTGCTTCTTTAATTTATTTTGCAAATACTTGATATGCGAACTAAAATGCAATGTGTTATCAATAATAATACCGAAATATTTATATTCCAACACCGATGTAATTTGGTTCCCCTGGTAAGTTTGGAGTACCATAGCTTTCTCTGAGGTTCTAGAATTTGAAAATAGCATACACTTTGTTTTGTCAATATTTAAAACCAACTAAGAACCTATTTTGAATCATATTTGACTGTAAAGAAGCCACAGATTGTTGCTTAGAAGGAGGTGAGGAATAAACAATAGTATCATCTGCATAAAAATGGAACTTTGCATTATCAATATTAAAATCAAGACAATTTTAAGACCTATAATAATAAACCATGCATTACAACAACATCAGAACTAGTTAGAATCTCTTGCCACTGGCTTGCATGATGACACATTTGTTAAACAGACGCCACTTCCAAACTCTCCTCAAGTTGCAAAATGTCGATTGTCCAGCAGAGGTCACTGCTCACAATGAGATACTGCTTTTTTAAGCGGGAAGACGACTTTATGAATAATGGCACTGATAAACCCAGACATGCTGAAGAAAGTTCATCCTTTTTTATTTTTTGAGCTCCTAAATATTTTAGCCGTGCTCATAACTAGATTATCTCAAATCCTGTTCTTGTCACGGGGGGATTATTAATGAAATATGATGAAGGACAGGGTCAGGCACGACATGGGAAAGAGAGGCTTGTGGTTTTGGACAGTCTGCAGACATTTGCCATTCTCGTCCACGTTCCAAGATGACACCTCAACTGTGTGATAAACAAGCTCTCCCGAGGCGGGTGGAAATCTCTGGGTGCGGCTCGGCCAGTCAGGCAGGGTCTGCCCGGAGCTCTCACACCACATGCTCCAGTATTTTGTCCACAGCTAGCGAGCAGCGACTAAAATACCCAGTGGTTTCATTAAGCAAACAAGCCCTGTCTGTTTGTATTATGTGCAAAGGTTGACGTTATTAAACGTGAATATTTTTATGCTGCCTTGCTCTTCATCATCCCACAGACTGTTCCGTTATTGGAATGTTTTTGCCTGAACGTGTCTGGGTCTCTCTTAGGATGATTTGGCTTAAAGTTAGCAGACTTCTGAAATGGAAACTGGGAATATTTTCTATTTCAGTGGTCAAAATATCACAGAAATATCACTTATTAACTATAAATTAAAATCAGAGACAGTTTTGTAGGCTATGGCTTTGTTTTTGAATTACCTTTTAAACTTGTGTTATTTTTGCATTTGTGCGTTTGGAAATGTATCAGTGCTAACTCTAACTGGCCTTATTATTCAGCATTTGGGGCTCTTTTTAAGTAGGTGCGTTCAGCTAAAGTAATTGTTACTAGTGTAAGTGGTAGCCTGTATAAACAAAGTTGCTTAAAGGCAGCTGGTAGCTGGTCTTTCAGCCTGACTCTGATTTTTGACCACTTCTTTAGCTAGTTAGACCAACTGAACGCCAGCTTGGTCAGATCGCGAGACCACCTTAAACCAGTTATGTCCAGCTTAAGACCGGCCAATCAGCATAGGCTGGTTTTAGTTTTTTTCTTTTAAAGAATTAGCCCAAACCCCTCTAATACTAGCCAGCTGTTTTGCCTGAATGTGTCTGGGTCTATTTAAGACTATTTTACCTTTTTGACTTGTTTTATCTTGTTATTTTACGTCTGTGCTTTTGGTATATGTCAGTACTAACCATAATTAGCCTTACTATTTTGCATTTTATGCTCATTTTAAGTATGTGGACCTGCATGGGAGACCAGCTGGTCAGACTGCGGGACCACTTTAAACCAGTTATGTCCAGCTTAAGACCGGCCAATTAGCATAGGCTGGTTTTTCTTTAAAGAAAGTGGAAGAGACCCCTCTAAGGGTGTACTCACTCCGTGAACACAGTCTGAGTATAGCTGCCCCCACCAATAACGGCTAGAAGATCATCTACGGCCAGTCTGTCGAATTCATTCCTATGGTATCCACAAACAGTGACTGACAGAAATTCAGTGATGTCTATGCTGTGTGATCCAAGTGAACCGCTACACTTTCTAATGGTAGAGCCACACATCTCCCAATAATAAGACTATGTCTGATATTAATAAGGTGCAGGAATTGCTTCGTTGCAATGGGGTGTGCAAAACAATCCCTCATTTTATTAAACATACAAATAATACGACTTACATTTAACAGAAGTAAAGCTTTGTGGGCAGCATCTGTGGCATGCCGTTGCTTACCAAATCATCCCTCAGTTGAAATTACAGCTAATTTGGCATGTAATATATGGTGCTATTATCATTCAATCCTCCCCTCATTTTTTTTCTTCTATCATTTGAAGAGACGGCCATGAGCAGACGCTTATCCTATTTCTACACCGCAGACAAGGACAGCAGCTGGAGGACAGTTGAGCTACACAGCTCAAATAACACACATTTTTGTATTAAATAATTAATATGAGCACTTGAACAACAGCTCCAAATTGCTGTTTTACTATCAGTTGAACTATTTTTGTTCTTGCATACCAATATGCCGCTTTGAATGTCTTGTTATTAACCTGGGAAACACACAAGAATGCTTTATATAATTAAGGACACTCTCTTTAGAACGTTACTATGGTGTCAGCACCTCTTACAAATGATCTTGTCGGGACTAATACAAGGCGTGTATAGCAAGCGATCTTGCTTTCGAATACAATAGGCATTCTTGCTTAGAGACTTTTGCTTGTGTTGGACTTAGTTGCAGTTCTTAAGTGTTTAGTGGTGGATATTAAGCTGTTTTATCCAAACCGCCATCTGACGGCCTCCTCTTTTGGTATCTTCTTTTTACATTGAAATTATTAGGTTCAGATTTCACCTCAGCTGCACAGCCAGTGCTCTCTAATCTCATTTAACAAGCTGACATATGGCTGCTAACACAATACTCTCATGAAACCCTCCACTTCGGCCTCCTGCTTCACACTTTAACAGACTACGCTCGGCCCTATAACATTTCAGAGGGCTTAATGTCATTTTCAGTGTGCTTGTACATATGCATAGGTTTAGACACTTGCATTTTAGGAGGATTTAATGCAGGACTAAAGCAAGCAGCACTGGTACTATTACTTGAGGTGTTTTTCGAGACCCCCAAACCAAGTATTAACTGTCCACATGTGACTCATCTTAAAAAAATCCTCTAGACTTAAAATGAAGAAGCCAAAGGGTGCCAAGATATATCAAGATATATTAATAATAATAATATACTTGTGGGTGGACTCTTTTGACTCGGACCAGTGAGCAAACATTCTAGCAACCACACAGAGCACCCTAGCAACCGCATGGCAAAGCGTTGGAAAACACACACAACTCCGTAGCATTAGTGGTGAGTTGGACAGGCAAGCACCCCTTGCAAAATGAAAAATATTGTTATTTTTGATATTTTACACATTTTACAACAGCATTAAGATCAAAACTAATGTTAAAGAAATCATAATGTATATTATATTATATTAGACTATATTTTATATTCTGTGGATTTCAGCCAGGTATTTCCAATTGTTTGACTGGTGCAATTAAAGTAGAGTTTATTTTTAGTTACTTTAGTTATTTTTAGTTTACTTATTGCGCACCATAATGAGAGATCATACACACATATGTTAACTTTTTAATACTGGTATGCACTGAGAGATTAGTATTTAATTAGGTTTAATGAGGTCATGCCCTATGAAGCGTGCTAGAAGACAAGAGTGCTGAGATCCACACATAAATGTGCAGGAAATTCAAGATGCTCCATGATTGCTGCTATAGACTACATATCCAGGGAGACATCTGTGGCTGCCGCAGTGACAGCTGGAACTCCACGGAAGATCTCTGAACATGTTTTTCCCAGGCTGGTCTGTCAGTGTGAAACTCAGATACTCTTACAAAGACAGTCTCTTAGTCCTTAATGGAAATTGTTGATCAAGTCACTCAAAGAAAGCCGCCATCCTCTCCGCAAAACACCCCCACCCCCAAACACACATTCACACCTACTTGTATAGACACTAAATATTTACCGTCTCAGCACACACACTCTCAAATGTGCAAAAACCATAAACACATGCCCACTTTTAGCGCTTGTGCGGGCAGTTGGTGTGCAAGATCAAAGTGACAGTGACGGCAATTTGGATGTCATGTTTGAGAGATGATCTGGCTCTGCTTCACGGGGTGGAAGAGTGTAAAAATTCCTGCTCGCGAATCTTCAGCTGATAACTCGACTTTCTTCACTTGTGTGTGTTCAAGCAAGCGGGCCAAGAGCCAAGGGGGCAATTTGGGGAAATAGTGAACCACTGATTATGACTTTACACGTCAATGACAAACAAGGCTGATGAAAATATATTTCGGCTATACTTTATTTAAAGGTCTTGTTAAGTACAATCCTTGTGAATTTAAAACCACTGTACAATGCTGAGGAATATTAATTAACAACATGTGAGGATTGGGGGTAGCTGTTTGTTACCGTGCCTAATTTTCTGATATTACTACAGGTATGTAATAAGTACACAGATAACACAGATAACTCAATTTTTAACCATTCTGCAAAAATCATGTTTTTTCATTGTGCATTCCAATTAATCTCAATCAAACTTTTTTTAATAGGTTTTAAAAAACAGCTAACACAGTAAAACATTATTTCAATCATATACGACAGGAAAATTGTAAGCATGTACAATATATATATATATATATATATATATATATATTAGGCCTTGTCAGTGACAAGAAATAGGCTATTTATGACGTTTATTTATCAAATATTACAAATACAAAAATATTTATTTATAGTAGATATAAAGAATGTATAAATTCATTTTTTTCTCAGTTCAAAATATACATATATATATATATATATATATATTTGTAACAAGATGTGTCATTGTTTTTTGTCATGATTTCAGGGCAGATATACAGGTCCTTTTAAAAAAAATTATCATATTGTGATAAAGTTCATTATTTTCTGTAATGTACTGATAAACATAAACATTAGACTTTCATATATTTTAGATTCATTACACACAACTGAAGTAGTTCAAGCCTTTTATTGTTTTAATAT
>JAUMHQ010000081.1:4977073-4996870 GCA_032361165.1 Enteromius paludinosus
CGTGACCCAGACACGAATCAATAGATTTTATGCGTATTTCGTGATATTGTCACGACCTACCGTGCGACTGGGTTGGTAATTCGGCTGTACATCCGCGCTAAAGGTGAAAGTCACGGTATAGACTCCAACCCAACATTGTCAATAGATTAACGGCGATATTTTTTTAGCGCGCGATAAGAGTCTCGCGTTAACGGCCCACCACTAATATATATATATAAAATGTGAAATTTTATTTTAAATAAATCATTATATTTAAATAATCTTTTGAAAATAAAGTATATATACAGTATATTCTCCAAAATGTTCATCACTGATAGAATAAGTAATGCTGTCCGTTTCCAAAAAAAGCATTTGTTATGTAATTATAAGCACAATTGAGAATTATGAGAATGAAAAAAAGATGAGATTTGGGGGTAAAATGTGTTTAATTGCAGGACAAATCTTCCAAAAAAAAAAAAAACAGTCTAGGACCTGGACTATTTTTGATAGGTTTCATAAGATTATATGTTTTTGCTCTCTCATTTCTTTTAACAACTCTCATTATAAGGGTATTCTTTTAAAAAATTCACTATGAACTCATTTTCAACTCCAGTTGACTGCATTTCAGAAATAATCTGTCCCCTTTGTTTCTCTTTCCTCTATAAATATTCTGTCCTCCCCTGCACTTTTGAATTTGGCGGGTGGTATGCTATAACTATGATAATCACACCATTTATTTCAATGCCATATAAATATCTATCTTTTTTTTTTCTTTATATTGTTATGTTCAAGATATTTTCAGACATTTACGCATTACGAATTACAAGTAACGCGAGTTGCAGAATAATATTTCTTTTTCCAAGTAACTACTGAATTAATGCATTACTTTTTAATTTTAGAGTACTATAACGGAGTTACTTTTTTAAAAAAGTAACGCCAGCTACTTTATTTTCTTATTTATTGACTGACGAGTCTCCTGACATTTTGGGAGAAATCAGAAATACAGAGCATTGTGTGCGGTGTGTGAATACAGTGTAGTTCTAGAATAAATGTGAATGTGCATTAATTCATCTCCCTCTCAAAAAACTGATTTAGTATTCATCAAAATTAATTAAAATAAACTCAGAATATGACTGCTGCTGACCTTTGAGGATCCAGTTCAACCATACTTACAAGCAAAAAAGACTTCAAAAACGAACTATTTTGCTTTATTGTTTTTTTTTGTTTGTTTTTTATTGCTGAAGAGTACTGAACTTTCTCCTTTATTCTACTTTACAGATGTGAATTTACTTTTTCCTCAGCCTGAGGTATATTTTCGTGACAGTTTTTACATTTGCTATAAATAGAACACTCAAGCTCTGCCCATATTTAAAATATTTAAATAATTAAAAAGTAACACGAAAGTAACGAAATTAGTTACTATTTTAGGGAGTAACGCAATATTGTAATGCATTACTTTTAAAAGTAACTTCTCCCCACACTGTTGCATATCTTACTTACTTTTATTGTTTCTTAAACAGCCATAAGATCAGATATCAGATAAGATGAATATGCAATATAAACATTTATATATATATGCCTTAAGAATACCCTTATAATGTATTTCAAATACATGCTTCATAGAAAATGTTACCAAATATAAAATAGGAAAAAAGAAAAAAAAAAGTGTGTACTCTGTGTGAGCAAGGTCAGTAGGTAGGTCAGTAGGTAGTCCAATTCAATATCAATAACTGTCATTTTCAGGTCGGAATATCAAAAGATTAAGATTTTAAGCGTGCATTCGATATTATAAAACACTTACATAAGTTAATGCAATGGAAAGGAGTGTGAGTGGCTCCCCATCCGCCTCCCCTCTCTAAAGTCCAGCTGATGGCATTGTCCCCATACCTCTCTTATCCCAGGGCAGGCCCTGTTCCTTTCAGACACAGATATCTTACCCTGCCACGTGTCAAACAGCCCGACGCACACTCCACATCAACACCACCCTCAGCGGTCACACTGTCCCTGCAGACAGCATCGGACCTTGTGATTTCCATCGTATTTTAAGAAGCACCCACACTTCCATTATGTCAGCGCTCCAAGACGGTGTCCGTAATAATCGCCCTGTATTCGCGTACAATGCAAACAAGAAAAGTGGATGGTGATGACGCATGACTTCCAACCACAGAAAGTGCAGTCCAGTGCAGCGGAGTCACAGGACATGGTGGCCGTTTTTGATAAATAGTGACAGCCTAAGTGCTCTGAGCTGCATTAGCTTGAGTGAGAGAGATACCGCCACGGCACAGCTAGCCAAACAGGATATGGTGTCATGACATGATCTCACATCACTTTAATTCACAGTTGGGTGAGCTCTAATTAAGACCTCCATCTGTCACCCGCAATTTGTAAAGTCTTTAGGCAAGCCGCCCTGGTTCTCAATTAGATCGGTCTGCGAGTCTGGTGGGGTTGTTTTTTAGAGACGCATTTCGTGTCAGTCGGGAACACAGAAGTATGTCTGAGTGGTCAGATAAGATTAAAAGGGTGGAAAGGTTTCTGATAGGTGGTGTGCAAACATGGAGAGTTCTGTTACCTGATAAAAATCTCATATCGGTCCTTGGGAGGCTCCATACACACAGATAGAGAGAGAGAGAGAGACAGTTTCGGCACCTGAGAGGACAAAATGTGTTTGTTTTCTCTGTCAAGCTTCAAATAATGCATTGATTAGTCAAATGTTCCTGCAGCTTAAAGGAGTCGTTTGAAAATGTACTCACCCTCATTTCATCGTTTCAAATTTAGCATTACGTCACTTGCTCACAAATAGATCCTGTGCAGTGAATGAATGCCAAAATATGAGTCAAACCCCCACTTCTTCCATTGAAAAAGTCTATCCCATGTTGTCCTCTTGCATCAAAATATTCCACTTAAAATATTTGTTTAGAACTGTTTTATTTTTCTCCTTTCCTGTGCATATTTCCCTCCTGATTCAGACAAAGGACTCACGTTTTACTTAGAAGATGGATTTTAATTCAAAAGACATTCATTATTGGACTGGAGTCACGTGGTTTAGTTCTAGATTATATTGATATTTTTTGGACTCTTATTCTGATGGCACCCATTCACTGCTGAGAATTAATTGGTGAGCAAGTGTATATAATGCTATTTTTATCTAAAAACTAATCTATGTTTTGGATGGGTTTTCATGTTTGGGTGAACTACTCCTTTAAAGTGATGCTAGCAACACCAAGGTCACTGATTTGATTTCCAGGAATGCAATGACTGTTTCGTAAATGTTATATTAGCGTTCATTATTCCAAAATTGGACTGGATTGGGGTCTGACGTGCGAACGCTGAGAACGATAAAAATCATTCTGTCTGGTATGTATTTCCTTTCTGGGCTGGAGGGGTATCAGACTCACTCTGTGCTCTTTCAGGCTAAGTGAGGCTTAGCATGCCAAATACAAATCTGATAACTGCCCACAATCTAACACCGTGGGTGAAAAGGTTTAAATGCCCACTGTAACCACATCAAACAGAAGGGATTTCTAATCTGGCTTGTTTTATTTTGACCACATGTCTGGCTTGAGAACTGAGCAGTTGTGATTAATGAGTCTTCAGTAATGATTCAGATGATTTTTAACACATTTCTTCTACATGTTTGCTAGCTGTAAACTTATTTTTTACCTTTTGTTTACATTTAAGCAAACGTAGCTTAGTTGCCCGTCTGGTGCAATTGTTATACATTATATAGCCACTAGATGGTAATAACTATCTATTGAGGGGATGTTGAGGGTTTCAGTATAAATATTTAAGTTTAATAAAAGACAACGTTTAATGGAATCTGTGTAAGATTAATTATTTTCACAATTACAATTTCTCGTCCGGGCTGTTTTTCTTTCATTACATTTGGAATGAACTGCTTTCCTTTGCAGCAATATCCTGAGGTGTTGAGTATCACAGCAGCTATTTTGATAAATTCCTTTTCACCCTTTTTTCCACTGTTGCCATTGCTTTATTAGGCCATAATACCAGGTGCTGCTGGGCGACATTTTATATCGAGTTCGGCTGTTTGTGATTTTACAACTAAATCTGTGGTTGAAATCTCATATGTCAGGATTGGCATTGTTTATAGAAATTTGAAAGTAAAGTAAATGAGTTTAGTCTACTAAAACAAACAACTGCAGTTTGAATTTGGACGCTTTACATATAATTTTTTTTTTTTAATCACACTGGTAGTTTCCACTAAAATATCATAGGCTGCTGAACGCAACCATATACCACTGTAATAATACTAATAATAAATATAGCTGCTAGCAGCAATTACCAGGCTCGAGCTTTGTTAAGGCCTTTGAGGTTGCTTAAGGCAGCCTGAATGTATGGCTGACACTGAATGTTAATACAACACACACACATACATTCACACACATTATGTCGCAATTTTAGATTTATGAAATAAATAATAGGTGACAGTTATTGAAAGTCTTCTCTTTTAAAGAGTTTATATAGTATTTTCAGGTTTCACTGTAATGATTTTCTGGAAAATTTGTAAAGAAAAAAAAAAGTGTATGAGCAAAATGGTAAACTTTAATTAAATATGATTTTTAATGTTATAATAGAGATTTAATAATGTATCCGTCAGCAAACATGAACAGCACTGTTTTAATGTTTAATCAGCCCATTAGTGGTCTTCCGCTGCCATCTACTGGTTATTAACTACAACTTCTTGTTATAATAAATATAAATATAAAGTGTTAAAATCTATTATAGTGTTTTTTGTCAAAACTGTTTGATTGACATCATTAATCCCAGAGGCAAAGTTGTTTGAGCAGATCTATCATATGATATAAAGATGTTTCTGTTTAATGTTTCTGTGAATATAAATAAATATAAATTTTATTACTTTGCATAATTGTTAAGAGTTAAGTAAAGTTTCAATTTTTGGGTGGTTTTTTTTTACGTTTTATAGGCTTATTGGTTTATTTGACCACTCCCCTTTTCTAAATGAGCCAATTATAGCTAACCAAAGGACAACATTCTAGTTTATTTTGAAAATTATTGATCTAGAGAGTCTATCGATTATTACTGCAGAGATCTAGATTGAGCGAAAAAGTCGGTTTTTAAAATATTTGTTAATAATTAACGAATGATTTAAATGACAAAGTTGCTCATTACGAGGAGATCTATCAAATGATATGCATATTGTGTGGATGTGTGAAACACCATGTGATTGCAGAGCAAAAAAAAGCTTGTTAGCGGCAAGTAGTGGCCGATTTCTTTCAAAATTCTTACAGACCTTTAGAGCCAGAAGTTGAACTTGCCCGACGAGTTTCGTTCCGATCGACCTCCGTTAACCTTGTCTAATAAGTGCTCAAATTTCATTAGCCGATGGCGGCCATGTTTTTTGAGATACGCCAATTCCCTCATATCACCTTGTGCCAGTTTTGACCAAGTTGCTGCATACCACATTTTAAGCCAATCGGACCAATATTTGCCTAGTTATAGCTGAAAATATGTTTCTGCAATTTTTTTAGACTAAAGTTTGAGCTTATACATGTGTACCGGAAGATACCTCATTCCCTTCCAGAGTTATAGTCCGAATAACATTCAGCTAATGTTAGCGTAGATGCTAATTGGCCTGCTGTTTCATGACAAAATCAAAATTTCATTTTTTTCTTAGATTATTTCTGCAGTGGTTTGGTTCCGATCGGGTGAAAAACCTTCGTAAAAGGCATTACGATATATATAGTATAGTATATATAGGCATTACCATATATATAGTGTGTATAGCTCAATTTTGCAGAAAAAAAGGTGCATCCTAGAACAAAAATCGTGCCAGTGCAATTTTGTTCGGGCTAATGCAGGTATTGCAATGATGTGAACTTTTTGAGTCTATGACAAGCAATTTACCAGCCATGGCCAAAAAAAAAAGTTTTTTGCACTGAACCCCAAATAATAATAAAGACAGAAAGAAAGAAAAGGTTTGAATGAGATCACACAATTCACTGTTATAAATTGAAGGAGTAACAATAATATTGCATTTTGACTAAAACTATGAAGAGATACATTTGTCCAAAGGTAGAGCTCCAGAGTGTGCACTTTATTGAGCGCCTTCTCGGTTGTAGGTGGGCGGAGCCACGGTTTACGCAATATATTTTCAGTAGTAAGGAGGCGGACCGCATTTTCGACGTCACAGGCCTTTCAGAAGCGTGTAGGAGGAACCACGAGAGTGCGTCGTGAATACCCCGCCCCCGTATTAGAGGACACTGAGAGAGGAGAGCGAAAGTTCAGTGTGCGCCAGTAGAGATGAGAGGAGGACACAGGAGCTGCAGACGGACTACACGCTTCACAGAAGTTCGGAGATAACTGAAGACAAGGACAAATCTGTAAATTTTTCTTGCTGAGCTCCTCCTGACGCCCTTATTTGTCCTAATAATGACGGTAATGACTGACGTGAAATGTGTTTTTTTAAGTGACTGTGCACGCGCGCTTTTCATTAACATATGACGAGTTTGGACATTTAGCATCAGTTTGTCTGATGTGCAGACTTTGAAAAGAGAAAAGAGTTTTATTTAGGGGAATATCTGTTTTTCAGCGTTTTAACTGGAGGACGAATGAAATATTCATTGAAGCACTTTTAATCTAAGTGGTGCCTATGGAGCTGCATAATCACACGTAACACATAAAAGTATCCTCTTTTGGGACTGTGTATGCCAGGAAAGTTTCCTCTGCCTTGCCTCATTCAAAAAAAGGTGACTGAAAATCCAGCATGGGAGGCTCACCTCTGAAAATTGTGATTTCTCTGTGGTGTCAGCTGGTCATTGCTGCCTACAGTTTAGAGATTGGCTCCTATGACCTGGAGAGAGGGAGACCGGCTAAATGCGAGCCTATCACCATACCTATGTGCCAGGGCATCGGGTACAACCTCACACGCATGCCCAACTTTATGGACCATGACAATCAGAGGGAAGCTGAGATTAAGCTGAATGAATTCTCTCCTCTGGTAGAATACGGCTGTGATGTGCACTTGAGATTTTTCCTCTGCTCTCTTTATGCCCCTATGTGTACAGACCAAGTGTCCACGTCCATCCCCGCCTGCCGTCCCATGTGCGAACAGGCACGTCAGAAGTGCTCACCCATCATGGAGAAGTTTAATTACGCCTGGCCGGATTCTTTGAACTGCTCTAAACTGCCTACCAGGAATGACCCCAACGCGCTGTGCATGGAAGCCCCAGAAAATGATACCAAAACTGAAACTAAGAAAGGAGAGGGCATGTTGCCTGTGCCGCCCAGACCAAGACAGCCCGGTGCTGGGAATGGACGCTCAGGAGGAAGCCTGGGAGTTTGTGAGAACCCGGAAAAGTTCCAGTATGTGGAAAAAAGTGAGACGTGCGCTCCGCGCTGCTCATCAGCTGTGGATGTGTTCTGGTCAAGACAGGATAAGGACTTTGCTTTCATTTGGATGGCAGTTTGGTCCACTTTGTGCTTCGTATCCACGGCTTTCACGGTCCTAACCTTCCTGCTTGACCCGCATCGCTTCCAGTACCCAGAGCGGCCCATCATCTTCCTCTCCATGTGCTACAACGTTTACTCAGTCGCCTTCATCATTCGATCCGTCGCCGGGGCGGAGAACATTGCATGTGACCGTGAGAACGGCGAGTTGTATATTATTCAAGAGGGCCTGGAAAGTACAGGTTGCACCATAGTCTTCCTCATCCTCTACTATTTCGGCATGGCAAGCTCCATCTGGTGGGTCATCCTCACGCTCACCTGGTTCTTGGCGGCAGGTAAGAAATGGGGTCATGAGGCGATCGAGTCGCACAGCAGCTACTTCCACATGGCTGCCTGGGGCATACCTGCGCTGAAGACCATAGTCATCCTCACCATGCGTAAAGTGGCAGGCGACGAGCTGACCGGACTGTGCTATGTGGGCAGCATGGACGTGGGGGCGCTAACGGGCTTCGTCCTCGTGCCTCTGTCCTGCTACCTCGTCATCGGGACGTCTTTCATCCTGACCGGCTTTGTGGCGCTCTTCCACATCCGAAAGGTTATGAAGACCGAAGGCACCAACACAGAAAAACTAGAAAAGCTGATGGTGAAAATCGGCATCTACTCCATCCTGTACACAGTTCCCGCCACCTGCGTCATCATTTGCTACTTCTACGAACGTCTCAATATGGACTACTGGAAATTTCGAGGGCTGCAAAGCAAGTGCACCACATTCCCGGGTAGGAGGAACGAGGACTGCTCCCTGGAGTCTTCGGTTCCCACCGTGGCCGTGTTCATGCTGAAGATCTTCATGTCGCTGGTGGTGGGCATCACCAGCGGCGTGTGGGTCTGGAGCTCCAAGACGCTGCAGACTTGGCAGGGGCTATGCAGCAGGAAGTTAACAGACAGGACTTGCAGGAAGCACTGTAGCGGGAGCTGCAGCACCAGTCACTGCCACTACAAAGCACCTGCCGTTATACTGCACATGTCAAAAACTGATCCGTACTTGGACTGTCCCACGCATGTATGAGACTGTGGCCTCATCAGTGATGTACCGTACTGTGGACTTTGAGAGTAAGACATGCGGTGCAGCGTGCTGAAGTAAACAAACTTAAAACCCAGCATTGGAGCTAAACAATGGATTAACAATACTTGTTAGTTAAAGGGAGCATTTTATCATTGCTTGCTGTAGCACACTACGAGACAGATATGCACATCCGAATCAGTTATAAATATCTGCAATCGCTCTTGCATGGAGAAGTGCACAGTGTCCCCAAATAAAAAACTGTTGACTTGTTAATATGTTTAATCACTTGTTCAAAGGTTTCAGGACTTTTATTTATTGTGTGTATATATATATATATATATATATATATATATATTTTATTGTGTTTGTCTTGGTTTCTCACAAGATGGCATTGGTCAGTCTGTTAATAAGTGCCTTTTTGAAGAAGATAATAAAATGTTATATATTTTCATCAGCTGTCTGATATTTCTTCTTTGAAGTAGGCATTTCACGAGTTGATTACCTTCTTAAGCATTATCTAGCTCCTGCGAAAGCAAACTGCACTTTTGTTTTGGTGTTGCTACCCAAAATAACAGGATTGTTTCAGTCTCATCGAAGGGCTTGTTGTGCCCAGACGGCATCTATTTAGAGGTGAAAGTTAAAGAGAAGCGCCTTGGTGAGACTTTTCACATGAACTGTAACAAGAAAATGCGTCAAAGCAATGCAAATATTTTGATGAAGAAAGCCAGGTTTGCATCTGAAAGGTTGCCCCGGTTCAAATGCAAATCGATCCTTGAGGGACCCTTTCAGGAGCCTTCAAAAGAGTGGGCTTCCCCCGAATAACACAAGGCTATGTGGCTTTGTACGCCCCTGACACGAATAAATCTATGTTGTCAGTTTTAGGGGACTATTGGTCAGAGTTGTGACTAAGCTTGGATCATGGAGATTAAGCTTGTAGGGAAGGCCTCGTTTTTGTTTTTAGCACATTGTTTATGCATCGTGTTCTTTCTCTTTTTTTCTTTCCTTTTAGCCGTTTGCTCTATTTTCTCTCTTTAATTCCCCTCCGTATGACAGATGCAGCCGCTTTGGGCGCGCTTTCCTTTGAGCGCGTTTACCAGAACAGAAATCCCTGGTGGTTTTCTCTGCTTCATCCTCAAAGGGAATCGTTGAGCAGAGCGACAGACAGTAGCCTGGATTTCTCTGTGCGAACGTTCACATCATCACCTTTAAACGCAGAGGTTGTTCTGGAATTATATTTCATTAATGAGGTGCACCACATGCACACACACACACATCCAGATTCTCCTATTGTTGTGTGTCGCTTCTCTCTTCCCCCTCTGCTCTTTGATGTGAGCCACTCATGCAAATAAAGGCACTTTTCTCCGACGCTTGATCCGGAGCATGTAGGGCTCCGATAGCTGCTTGAATTGTATTTTCCTCACCCTACCCCCCGTCCGTTTGTAGCAGCGGATCTGGGTTTTGATGATTCATTCGTAAGCCACTGTTTGCTTTAGATCTTTTTTTTGAGCTTGGTTTAAAAAAAAGAAGTAGAATTAGAAATGATATGTGTATACCAACCCAACAATTAATATTTTATATATATATATTGTTTTAGCATACAAATATATGTCTGTGGCATAGATGAACGTGACATATTCCTCAAAAGAATTTGAATAGTCTGAATGAAACTCGTTCAGTTATAGCAAGACCCATTAAGAAATATATCAGCATTATTTCAAGCATGAGATGATGGAATATTTTGAGCTGCGAGAGATTTACTGTTTAATTCTACATTTTGTTAAAGTAGCATAGTGTGCTTCATTTTTATGTTACATTGTTTCTTCAAGCAACTTAGTAAGTGATCTCATAAACTGCAGGGGTGTCTAAATGATGAATTTTGAAAAACATTGCTGAACAATCTATAGACATGGCCCTAAGCTGCCCTCTCTCTTAAGTAATGCTGAAAAGTCTTCATTTGAGTGAAATCCATTTGTAAGTGTGTGTGTGTTTATATATAGTACAATATTTAATTAAATACTAGATGAAGCTCTTAAAGTTGTTCATCACCATTGTCAACACAATGAATAAAATTAGAGGGTTTTGTGTGTGGTTTAATGTGTCAAATATGTTTGATCAATATATAAAATATCAGTATGTTTGAAGAGTTCATTTGCAAAAACAGCTAAAAAAGATTCAAAATCATTTTTTTCGTTGTGTATTCCAATTAATCTCAATCCAACTGCAGTTGGATTATTTTAAGTAAAAATAAAAATATAATAATAAAAATAATAATAAATAAAAAAAATTAAATACAGCCAACTAACCAAATAAAACATGATAATATAATAAAGAATTTATGGAAAAAAATAATAAATGAAATCAGTTATTTGTTTTTGCAAAAAACTGCCTTTTTTCTGATTTTTCCCCTTATCTTTTCACGTAATTTAAATAGTTATAAGAGGAACTTAAGAGAACCAATCTCATTTACTCAGGCCATTTAAATTATCATAAAGAAAACTTGTCCAAACAAAAAAGGGAAACAAAATATGTCTTTATGCCTATATTAGATTATTAAAAAAAAAATAAAAAAAAAATAAAAAAATAAATACCCATGTTGATTTGATTTCATATTTATGTTCAGATTGCTGATTGAAATTTTTCAGATTCCAAAAAGAATCTCACAATCAATTATAGAGGGCAAATATAAAAAAAATAACAGTAATGTCTGACACTGCTATAACATCTCTGACAAGTTTATGTGGGTTATTGAAGCCACATTGTTTTGTTGTTTAAACTGACAGCTGCATGTGTCATTTACCCATCGTCATCACAACACTGTAAAAGCGACTCCTCTGAGAGAGCTTTGGCAAGTACACACATCCTTTCGGCAGCCAGTGGTTCAGAGCAGGCCGTTGAGGTCTGCTAGCATTTTATGACAGAGTGTTTTGGTATTTTTCATCTCAGGTTGCCTCTCCAGAGGGGTGCTTTACCTCCATCACAATGTCAGTAAACTGCATCTGGTACAAGACTGTGTGTGTGTGTGTGTGTGTGCGTGTCTGAAGGCACCAATTAAAATGACTCAGGCCAGTGGCTTACATCGGAAAGGCACCTGCCCAACCACAAATTTAAGGTCAACACTGGAGCAGAACATGCATTCTCATTCACTCACTTCCTCTTTCACAAAACCTAAAATAAGCTTTGATGATGGTAAAACCTCAAATATCAAACCAACAGCATTTTGGAGTGAACTTTTCCTTTGTGTGATGCCCATCTGTGATGCTCCACTACACAATACTGTTTAAAAAAAAAAATCCCTTGCTTTGACAGTTTGATATCTAATGCACCTTAAAGAGTCGGGATACTTTTAAGTTTCACTGTAAGTGGTGGGATCGGGTCGGTTAGCCACGCTCTCGTCTGTCTGACCGAGCGGAGTGTGAGAGACCCTGTCCGGTCATGTGTTTGATTAAAAGAAGATCTTTATGAGGTGTTTACCCACCTCCACCCGAACCCCAGCAATGCTTATCAGTCCACAACCATTCACCCACCCCTCAGGAAAGAAGAAAGAGAGAGAGGGAGAGCAAAGAGAATAAAAGAAGCCCTCATTACACTCATCCACCCCCTTCACCCTCCCCTGCCCTCCAGAGAACTATCCCTTTTCTGCACTGTTTTGATGTGTAAATGAGCGCATTGAAAACCTGCTGGCCTAAAAGAGAAGCTTTCCATGAAAATGCGCCAGTTGCTTTGCAGCGGGGTTCACACATAGTGGGTCTGCTTTGCTCAGCACTGATGCTCCTATTTTACTAATATGACAGTATACAAAGTACGAGTACGTGCATGCACAAAATGTGGCGTTGAAACTATTTTCAGTTAAAAAATTGTTAGTAAATGTTGCATTTAATTACAAAGAAATATTGCAGCACCTTAAATTAAACACAAAGCTTTAAAGTAGAAAGACAAAACATAATCCAATAATCTATTTTACTTAAAAAAAAAAAAAAAAAAAAATTATTCATCAGTGTTGAATTCACTTGGAAACATGTCACATTAAAGATATAAAATGGTATGTGATTTGTCTCACACTAAATTAACTTTTGCACAAACTGAATAAATAGATATGACAGAAAGACTTTTTGTATTGCATGCTTAGTTATCACTGTAAGTGCTTTCACGCACGTGCACACACACATAGTGGAAACCACAACGTACACCCAAACAAAACATAACCTTAATCTCTAGAGCTGCAATAGGTGGAACAGCCAGAGTTCAGGTTAAAAAAGGTGGTGTGTCCTCATGATGAGGAAAATATGCATGAAATATCTGAAAAATATTTTTTAAACAAACATTGAAATTCTCAGAATAACATAAAGTCTACCCAGATTCCAGAACCCTGAGACAGAGCAGCCTTTGTCAGATTTTCTTAACGAACGACCCCCAAATATGTTAACCACAGTAAAAACCTTTAGGAGCACATTGAATATAACAGACCATAACCCATATACCTCACTTGTGAAAACCACTGTTCTGTCTTTGTGCTTATTCAAGTGTTCAGTGCTACTGTTTTGTAGTCAAATATAAATAATCTGAACTTGTCCTGACTTCTGGTCTCAGAGCAACACTGACACTGGTTTATGAAGCCACTGCGAACCTACTAAACCTCCACTTGGCCACAGCTTGATTTCAGTGGATATTGTAGCTTAGACACAAGCACACTCGGTTTTGACCCAATACACTTCAATTAGCTAAGCATAGACCCAAAACCAAACACAAGTTGTAATCAAACGTTCTAATCAGAGACAGTAATTACGTAAATATGCAATAGTGCAAACCAGACATTCAGTGCAGAGTCCATTCAGCATGCTTCCGTTTCTCAAACAATCCACACATAAAAGAAGCATGAATGACACACAGGTCCCTTGAATGAAGACCATGTGTTTTTACAATACAAATGTTTACTTTAAGATAGACATTTATGAAGGAAATATTCAGCTTTTTTTATTGTAATTGCAATTACTGCATCTAGCATTAATGAAAAATTTGACTTCTGATCCACACTATAAAAAATGACCATGATTTTGACAGAATTATTTTTTTTTTTTTTAATGCTACAGTAAACACCTGTTAAATGGTAACGGTTAATTGTAAATTGACGTTCTCAGAATTCCCTCCATTGTATTTAACATTTTGTGTGAATTTGATGTTGAAGTTATGTTTATTAGCGTTGTATGTTAAACCTAATGTTGTTTTACAGTTTTTTTATGTTTATTGCATATTTTAGTTTAATAAGTCTCACCATGATGTTTATTGTTTGTGTGAATGACATTAAGCACCTTCTATTTATGTTCGTATTCAAAAGCTGCTTTTGATGGGCTTTGGTTCATCATGTGACTTACTCAACACCACCTGCATTTGGTGCTTATTAGTGTATTTCAAAGCTAATAAAAAAAGGTTTCAGTACTTTAATAGGTCTTTATATTAACATTTAATCAGTTAATGAAATTACAGTATTTAACTGTAAATTTTACTTAAAACTGTAAAACCAAAAACACTGTTACTGAAGAATTCTGCCAACCACAGCTGCCGGTTTGTCACCGTAAACTTTACAGAATTATTTTCCTACTGGTTGCTTTGCATTTTTCGAGAATGATTTGGGGGAATGGAACAAATAAAACTAGCCACTCTGGATACCTAGCATTGAAAATTAGACATGTCACAATAAAGTTAAAGCAGATTTGAGATGAGGTTTTAAAACTTCACACAATTATCTGTCATAAAGTCAATTCACCCATCCACGTCCGTGGTAGTCAAAATATAAAACAAAGCAGATAGGTGGCTGAATAATTGCCACTCACATTCATGTAGAATCTAAAATGATATGATTCATGGACACAGTGCAATATCAACAAGTGACTCCCATACCCATCTCTCTCCATGATGGTGACAGTTACACTTTTATATAAAAGGGCTGCAAACGAACAAAACCCACCGAATCTAACTTGAACGTAAACACACATAACATCACTAATACAAAACCCCAACTGTCTTGCTTAAATGACACAAAAATAAGTAAACTCTAAAGAAATACCCATGATGCACCGGTTGCATAAGTCCGTACCCGGCTCATAACGAGTGCGCTCTGCCCTCAAGCAAGCATTGGTTAATTGCAGTCATGTGACTGATGCGAGCCAGATCCTTTTATTTAGCAAAATTGAGATTAATAGTTACATTTTATTGTTCTGGGCCAAAGACAGGGCTCTATACACACATAAAAAATAAAAATAAAAAACAAGAAACCCCGAGAAAAAGGCACTTGAGGCATCCAGGAGGAATATTTTCATTTATTTTTCAGCCTTACTTCTCCAATCGAGTTTTTCCATTCTTTTTTGTTTTTCAAAATCCGTCAAATCAAGTCCCAGCCTATTTTTTTTCTCTGTTAATATCCAGCTTATCTAAATACCACAGTAAAATATGAAAGTTGACATGTTTATAGCTACCAAACTGATGGTGCAGACATTTGAGGTAACTCTATCGCCCCCTGAGTGCTGAGGTTTGTCACCTCCATGCATTAGGTGTGTAAAGGCACTTCACAACTGCGTCTCCATACTGACGTAGCTCACACTTCTAGCCATGATATTAAAGAGTTTGTGTCATTCAAAGGAAGGACTTAATGAAAATACAAAAGCTAATAGGTCATGATTTGCATGATCTCCAGACATATGGAACCCACTAAATCAGAGATTTCCTCAGCCTTTGCTCTTCTCAGTCGCTGTGAAAAATGGTATTAAACAGAACATAAAGCTTAGCACGAATTTCCAGTCTGTTTCATCATGCCTTTCAGAGGCTGCAATAAATAGCAGAATAGATGCCAAGAGATTTGCAGCATACTCAAGTACCCATCTTTACGTCTTCCCTTCTCCGAGTCCCTGAAAAGAATGCTTGTTCTATTTTAGTATTTAACAGCCGGCTTCATTTCAAAATCAGCATGCGATATTGTTTGTCGACTTCTCTACAATTTACATGTTGCCCCCAGGAGTACAGAGTCAGTAGTGACTGTGCTCGATTGATCCCAGGTAACTTTTTCCTCCTCCTCTCTTCAAAGTGACGTGAGCACATAGTGATGGCAGGTATTTGTCGGGGCGACAAAGTGACGGGCGTTCGTCGAGGCCTTTCATCGGAGGTTGTCACGAAGTGTGATCACAGACGCTGTGTTATCTAGGTCAGGCATTTAGACACGGAGGGCTCTGCCATTTTGATTCTAGTTGCTAGGCAGCACCCTTCTCTAATCTCCAGTACCAAAGTCTCTCCAGAGAGAGCAAGAGAGAGGGATCAACAAAAGAAAAAAGGAGTGATGGGAAAAAACAACAACAAAGGGCTGTAAATGGTGCAGTGTCATCGTCTGGGTTTGGAAACATAGCCAGTTTCGAAACACTGGCCGTCGAGGGGGGTCAGCGGTGGAAGATCCTCGCTTCTTTAGATATAGCACACAAGTCTCTTTATCTAGACGTACGATTAAACTGTCTCTTTCTTCTCGCTCAAACTAAATGTCTGCTTCAGAACTTTGCTGCCAGGCTTGTCTTCTAAGGTTGCATCCCTAAGACTGTGTCTACACCAGATGCAAATGTAGTCGCGGCGCAACAGCTTGAGACTGCCTACGCTGGACACAAAGCGATCATTGCATATCCATTTGTCCACTTGATTTGTGTATTTGAGTACATTGGAAATAGAACAGAGCATCAGTTTACTATTGGGGATTTTCCAGCATTTTGCATCCAGTGTAGACGCATTAGTGATTTTAATGGGTTGTACTGTCTTTTTTCTCGCTGCAAAAATGTGACCAATGAGAACCAATGTGAAGTCATTACGTAAGAAAATACAGTTTCCAAGTTCAAGTCTCTGCTCATTTCGGAGGAAGTTTGATTGACAGGCGATCTGACTAATCAGCCATTATTGTCTGATAAATGAAACAGTAGATTAACGTCGGTGGACTTGAACTTGAAAAATGGTGTGCATTGATGTCAGACGATATCTTCAGATGTTAATTTATGTTTATTTAATGCTATAACTAAAGAGGAAGATATGATCATTTCACGAGACACTTGATATGAGGTGCAACATCAATCCATCACGACTCAAAAATGGCCACAAAATGGTATTTATTGTTGGAATTTCTTAGAAAAATGAGTCTTTGTTTCATGCCTTGTCTTGTCTGTCGGCGAATTGTCAGGTTTCTCTTTTACCCGCAATGTAATTTTCACTGCGTGAGAACATTATATGTGGCATGATAACACCATGGCTTGGTGGACATAGCAACTTTAATGAATGTTGGCCAGGTCTTTGTGAAGGATCAACTGAGACTAGTGTACAAAAAGCCATTTGAGTGTTACTTATTAATATTGCATCACATTTAAGTTAACTTTCTAAAAACAAACTCTAGTATGTACCTCTCAGGGTTTAGTGCACCCTCTACCAATAATTTAAATGATTAAATATGACCATTATGAAAATTAACCATGGTTTTATTACAAACAACTATACAGTTAAACTAAACTAATTAAACCTTTTACTAACCATAGTAACCATAGCGGTTATACAAATGGCAATCAGCAAGCCACAAAACCATGGTTACTCGCCTTTAACTGAAATAAAAATATTGTTTCGTAAAGGGAGTCACGATTGGTAAGCCCCTCCCCTCAACGCATTTGAGCCAATGGCAGTGGATTACCGGCTGCACAAACATCTTAAGGTTTCAGCGCCATAGAAAAACAATGGAAGATCCAAAGCTCTCATCAGTTTGATGGTGTTTATACTACAAAATAGCAAAACAATTTGTCCACTGTACTTGTAACACTGATTCAAGGTATCACGAGAGGATGGAATTGTAGTGCTTATTTTATGACTCTATAATTCCTTGTTGTCATACTCCCATTATCTTACAATTTTCATCTGCTCAAGCACAGTATAATATCATCTTGTGCTTCAGCAAAAGGTATCTCTGGCTTGCTAACTCTTAACACACACCCCGAAATAGCTAACTGTTCTCATGAAACACATAAACAAAGGTCTACATTTCAGTACCTCTCCGTTTTAAACAGTACTATTTGTATATAAAGAATGTGAGACTCATTAGCATGTTGCTAAGCTAACCGCCTGATACTCTAACAAGCATGAAGCTGAAGTGTGCTTCTCTTATGTGTTCCACACAGATTCACAGATGTCTGTGTGAATTAGTTTCTTTATAGAGCATGTGCAAAAAAATAAAATAAATTGCGCAGTTGTGTTTTCACTGATTTCAGGTATCAGATAATTGACAAACTGTAATTGGTCATTTTGAATGTCACTCATGGTCTCCTGTCAAAAAATGTAAATGAAATCTCAATAGGAACACTAAGCAAATTGAAGTTATTATAACTACATTCGAAGGCAACAACACTAGCCCATGAATGAGAGAAACTACTAATAAAGAGGCTGAAATAGTTAAATGGTGACATGAGCTTGAGACTACAGCATGATGGTTTGATCCTCAGCCTTCAGGGGTTCATTCTGGGCGAAAACTCATCAGATCCTCCCTCCTCTCTTTCTGTACATCTCTCTCCATATCTCTGCTTATCTCTCTCATTTCCATCGTCTCTAGAGATCGCAAAAATATTCTGTATATGTAGGCCTGTGTGTGAGAAAAGCAAGGCAAAAGACGTGTGGAGTGCAATGTGCTTGATGATGATGGTTTAATCTTTTTTTCCGTTTCATGAAAATGTAGTTCAAAGCAGACTATTTTAAAACCACGAAGCGGAGATCAGTGAACACCCTATTCAGAAGGTGGAAGAAATGAAATCACTTCAAACAAACACAATTGCACCATCGTGCCTCTGTACTTATTCCATACAGATATGAGACGGTTTACAGATGGAAATAAAGAAATGTTATTGATTTTCAAATGCAAAAAAAAAACTAAATTCATCAATGCTTTAGACACAAAATAAAAGTAAATATCCCTCTGAAGTATTTTGATTATTATTATTACTTATTTATTTCTTTTTGGTGGTGGTGATGGCAGTGGTCACATGATAAAAAGAGATCAAATTGAGATCTTTGTATCTTGGTAAATCAGATGATACTTTTAAATATTATCTACATCACTTCTGAAACTTTAGAGCTGATGTGAAATTACTGGAGAAACATCTGACAACAAGGAAACTTTGCTTATCATATAATGCGAAACCATATTCATAGCTCATTTTGAATTCGTTTTTCCAATGCATATGTCTTCCATATAATCCCCATGATCTGTCGCTAGTGAGTTGTATCTGCATCAGGGAGAGCTTGACTCAAGAAGAGTCGACCCTTAGCCAAGACATCTCATCCTGCACTCAGCACAGAAAAAACCTCATCAAACAGAGACGCGCTCATATCTGAGAGAGCCGTGCTGATTGAACTCCAGTCCTCCACGCATTTGATCTAAACTTCTCCTCCCCTTCAAAGCGTGCACATTTTACATTTTTAATCCACTTACTTTTATTTTCTCATGTTACCTTCCTAGTCAAGGTCAGGCTTATAAGAATCCGTGTCTGAAACGCTTATGAGCACAAAGCTTCAAAATATTTGACAGAAATGTTGGTCATACAATGATCTAAAACAAACGGTGCGTGTTTTCGCACACGCATTGCAATCATATAAGACCTTGAACACAGTACAAATTATAGTCTGAGATGTTACAAATATGTTTTTGGTAAATATTTTGCACCAACAATGTGAATTGTCCTGTGAGTGGTGTTGCCCCTGGAACAACACTGTGATTAACGTAATCAGATTTGAAGAATCAGTTTGTAGTTTTTGTGATCATTCATTTATTATTTCCTCTGATCTTAGGAATTACTCATGGGTAAGGATGGGTTTAGGTGTAGAGATATGATTAAGACCACATTTTTGGATTAAAACGTGATTAGGGTCAACAAAATATGTTATCCCATATCAAATGTGTTTAAATGTTCCATTTTACCCAAAACAAATGACCATGGCAACATTTTATTTTATTTTATGTTGTTGTTGTGTCTACCTGGACCATTTGGAATTGAATTGCCCTGTGAGTGGCAGTAAAAGGATAAAGTTGAATGCAATGAAAATTCACAACATTAGGGCCTTACCCACCACAAGACCCATTTCATATGGCGCTTTTACACTACACAGTACCAGCTCGCCTCGGCTTGACTCGGCTCTGCTTGGTTTTCCACTGTGTAAAAGTTGTAGCTGTACCTCCACAATAGTACCTGGTTGTCATATAGCGAAACTGCCGTGACGTAATCTTCTACGCGACACACACAGGACAATGGAGGAAATCGAGTGCATGTTGTTTTTGATCC
>JAUMHQ010000081.1:5089292-5102837 GCA_032361165.1 Enteromius paludinosus
TGACATTCCAATCCACCATTGGCTGATTTCACACACTGTTCAGAGCCAACGCGCTGAGGGCGTTCCCAAAGCGTCTCTTCGACGCAGCGTCTCGTTCCTTCTAGGAACAAGGTTATATACATAACCTGAGACGATATGTTATATACAGGGAGGGTGAAAAGTAACTAGATATTAAAAATGAATAATACAGTATAATTAGCAGTCTAAGCATAAATAGCAATTTTTTTCTGGCTTCCACCTCTGACAGCAAAACCTCTCATTCATTATTGTTTAAGTTCTTTTACTTTGTCTTTTGTAAAGAACAAAAGGTAGAATATTTCCCCTGTCTCAACCTGAATCTGCAGCTATGAAAGCATACATTGAAGAGGAGTTAGCTAAGGGCTTTCTTCAACCATCTACATCCCCGGCATCCGCAGGGTTCTTCTTTGTAAAGAAGAAAGATGGAGGTCTGAGACCCTGCATTGACTACCGTGGGCTGAGCGAGGTGACTGTCAAATTTCATTACCCCTTACCTTTAGTACCAGCCGCTCTTGAACAGCTTCGCCAGGCTAAGTTCTTTACCAAGCTCGACTTACGCAGTGCCTACAACCTCATTCGTATTCGCAAGGGTGACGAATGGAAGAATGCTTTCTCCACCACTAGTGGGCACTATGGTGATGCCCTTCGGCCTTGCCAACAGTCCCTCAGTCTTTCAGTCCTTCATCAATGACATCTTCTGGGATATGCTGGACCGGTGGGTGATTGTCTACATTGACGACATCCTGATTTTCTCACAAACGATGGAGGAGCATGTACAACACGTTAGAGTGGTTCTTCAGAGTTTGATCAAGCACAAACTTTATGCTAAGGCTGAAAAATGTGAGTTCCATCAAACCTGTGTCTCTTTCCTGGGGTACGTGATCAGTGCAGAATGAGTGGCCATGGGTGATCAGAAAGCTTCCGCCGTATTAAATTTGCCTCAACCTACCACCGTCAAGGATTTGCAAACTTCTACCAGGGCTTTATCAGAAACTACAGCATCCAGCCTTCAGTGGTCAGACGAGGCCACAAAAGCTTTTAACCACCTCAAGTCCCACTTCTCGTCAGAAGAATGATGTGGGTAACTGTGAACTTTTGGATATCAAACTCGCTTTGGAGGAATGGCGGCACTGGCATGAAGCGGCGCTTCATCCATTTACAGTACTGACGGACCACAAAAACCTTGAGTATCTCCGATTAGCCAAGCGACTGAACCCTTGTCAGGCTCATTGGGCCATGTTCTTTACGCGGTTCAACTTCACTGTTACCTATCGCCCTGGGTCCAAGAACACAAAAACAGATGCCCTCTCTTGCCAACAGGACTACACCTCTCCTGCTACTGCTCCAGAGACCATCCTGCCTGAAGGTATTCTCCTTGCACCTGTTCAATGGGACATTACCACTGAGATCGATTAATACAACCCACTCAGTATAACCCACCTCCACTTGAATGCCCTGCTGACCGTATATTCGTCCCCGAACCACTCATTCCAACCCCAGGGCAGGTCATCCCGGTATTACAGCCACCTAAGAGCTGCTGGAACAACAGTATTGTTGGCCCAATCTTCTACAGGATGTTATTTGCCTGATTCATGAATGTAACCTCTGTCAAATATCCAAGTGATCTCATCATCGACCTGCAGGATTACTACATCCTCTACCTATTCCGCAACGTCCCTGGTCTCATATCGCCTTCGACTTCATCACTGACCTGCCCAAGTCTCAGGGGTATACCACCATCCTCACGATTGTGGATCATTTCTCCAAAGCCTGTCGTCTAATACCTCTACAGAAACTTCCCTCGGCTTTAGAAACAGCAGAAACCCTTTGCAACCAAGTTTTACGGTTTTACGGCCTTCCAGAGGATATAGTCTCTGATCGTGGGCCTCAATTCACATCTAGACTCTGGAGGGCATTCTCTGAGCAGTTAAACGTCAACATCAGCTTAACTCTAGGATACCACCTTCAGTCCAACGGCCAGTCAGAACGTCTAAACCAAGAAGTCATCTGTTTCCCTTAGTGAAACCCTCCACTGGATTAACTCCATTCAAATGTATCCTGGGATACCAACCTCCCCTCTTCCCCTGGTCTGGGATACCCACTAATCTTCTTGCTGTCAACGACTGGATGCAACGCAGCGAACAGGTCTGGGATCAGGCTCATGTACACCTCCAGCAAGCCATTCGACGTCAACAGCATCAAGCCAACCGTCACAGACGACCTCATACTCAGTATGCTTCTGGCCAGTGGGTTTGGCTCTCCACCAGGGATATCTGTTCACCTCACGCCTGCCGCAAACTCAGCCCCAGGTATGCTGGCCCTTTTAAAATTATTAGACAAATTAATCCTGTTTCTTTTCGATTGGACCTACCCCCTAATTCTCATATGGCTCCCACTTTTCATGTTTCCTTGTTGAAACCGGCTGATGAACCGCGAGGAGTGTTGGAGGAGGAGACCACCCGACAACCCCCCCGAGACCACGGTATTCGACAACAGAGATGTGTACCTGGTATATGAGTTGATCGACTCCCGGGCGTCGGGGTCATGTTCTTCAATACCTGTTCGACTGGGAGGGCTTTGGGCCAGAGGAGCGCTCCTGGGTCCCTGCAGGTGACATCATTGGCCCTAACCTCATTGAGTCGTTTCATTAAGCGCATCCCAATCGGCCGGCCCCTCGACCCTGTGGACGACCTCGGCGCCACCCACCACCTCACGCCAGGAGGCATTCGTAAGAGGGGGGCTCCTCCACCGCCTCCTTCGGGTCATCAGAGGGAGGCTTCACTGGAGTACTAACCGGTCTATTCGAACTCCAATTTCCAGCATGCCTCATTCCTGGGGCACCTGTTCATTCCCAAGCCTACCCCTCATTACCTGCTGCATTTAAGCAGAGTGCACATGGGACTCAGTGTGAAGTCTTGTTTTGCTACAGCTAACATGCTGCATTATTCTGAGCGTTATTCCTGTTTTGCTTTTCTGTGTAGTTTGACCTTGGATTGTTTACCATTTTCTGTGATTGATATCTGCCTGCCTCGAACTCTGCCTGTGACCCTGACTCTTCTTGTGATTGCCTCTGATACTGTCTTTGCCCCTTCTGACTACGCCTGTACGATTATTCTCATTAAAAAGCTTAGAAAGCGTCACAATATGGAGCTGGTTTGTGTTTTATGTACATGACTAACCTTATGCACGCAGGCGCTTATTTAGAATAAATGTTAGCGAATGAGACCCACTGTTTTGTTTGCTCCTACATTTCCTAGAGACACGTGTACAAAGCATACATCCTACAACATTCGTCAGGACTGCTTCCAATTACTTCAATGAGCAGAAGTGAGAGAAAACTGTTTATTACAATTGAAATACGGATATCTATCTTACAAAAACACATGGATTTACTACAGAAGGCCTTAATTCACCCCCTGGAGTCATGTGAGGTATGTTTTATTATGCTTTTGCACTCTTTATTTAACATGTTTTAGCTTTATTTAACATGTTTTCTACTGCACTAATAGAGTGCAAGGAAAATCTTTTATATTGCAACTTTTATTGGATTGCAACTTCGAAGGTAAGTAAAAGACAGGCTAATTTGAGTTTTTGGCTGTGCAACCCTGTTAATTATCATGAAAGTAACTCCAGACAATAAATATAATAAATAACAAATACTTAACTACTCATTTTAACTCTTGTATATAATGTCAAATTGGCAATCATGGTTTTCAGGGAACTTCCCGCTCATGGTCATCATGTTTTTTAACTAGGCTGTATGTTATAAAAACGAACATACATTTTTGTTTTTCTTCCATGTGAAGTTGCGTTCATTGTTTTGATTTCTCCACGAGATTTTCTCACATAGACAAGCTGTGTGAGCCTCATTGGCGATACCTTGTTGTGACTCATTATCCTATTAATCGCTGTTTACATGCACTGAATGTACTAAAACAAGAACCATTCTCACCAAAATTTCTGTGCATTATAGGTATTAACACCTGCATTTGGCGTGTGTTAATGTCAAGCCTTTACATATAATAAAGTATAATTGTGAAAAATTTGTTTGCATTGTGTTGATTTTAATTAGTTAGTAGACACACGAATCTTAGCTAAACTAAATTGACCTTCTGGTGAAACGTATGAAGCAATAAAGCTTTTTTACAGGAACACATTGGTTTAGACCTCACAACACAAACTGCACAATAATGCAGATGCTCTGTTAAACAAATGGAAAATGATACCGTGTTTCAGCAATATCAATGCTGAGACTGTCTTTTTTTTAGTAATTCAAATGCCTATAAATGATCTCAGATGAAATAGCCATGCTCCATGTGCACCAATTTACAATATGTTTCATTGTTTTTGGTAAACATTCAGGCCAGAGGCAAAAAACCTTCTCCATTGTATGTAATTGGTTCTTGTGGAAAAGCACATCTGTATATCTGGAGAAGATTCAAAACAAAGCAACAGCAATTCTGGATGCACTTGAATGAGATCAGAAGCCTCTTTGTCTAAACGATGAACATCCTAATGCTGGACTCATGTAAAGCTCTCAGCTACAGAAACGAGACAAACCACCTTCTCCTCTATTTTGAGTTTCTTTCTTCTCCTCATGGAAAGCAGATTTCAGCAATCATAACAGAGGACTGAAGCTGTATGTGACATCTGGAGTCCTGATGTGCTTTTGCAAAATCATGTAACCACTAATCATTAACGTCAGAGAAGGATCAACTGTAACTCTTTTAAAATCGTGACTGTTATTCACTGATAATCTTGCCCTCTAGTGAGCTGTTCACAGCTGTGACTGAATCGAGTCAGCGAGTTGAACTCGAGGACCAGATTATGAACAAATCATTTAGACCATTTTTGTAAAAATCATCAACTGATTCACTGAAAAGACCTATTTTAAACGGACGTCTCCTTTAGAATATAAATTAAACCAATACTAGTTTGTAATAGTTATTTGCAACACAAATAACCTTGGTATATTGTTGCAGGTTTGACTCATTTATAGACCTAACGTGCAGGTAGCAGATCTCATTTACCTGTGGCTTTTTCAGGGTTACTGCACATGAAACATAGCCAGCCACCCTCCTCTTCACTGTAACTGAACAGGTCAAAGAAACGAACCTCCTCCAGATACATCTGCAAACTGTCCACATCCTGTAAGTGAATACAGAGAAGGAGTGATGAAACTTAACAGATGAAGACAGCACTGAAGATGACACACAGGAGGAAGGGTCGTTAGCCACCACATTTCTTCTGCACATTTTAACGGAAGATATTAAACGTGCAGAAGAAATTGGACGTCAATATCTCAATATCTTAAGATTCTGTGATCACCAAAAAAGCAAGACAGCAATGCACTATTGTTTTTGCCAATCGAATGAGTTTAATGTGTTCTATGTCTGTCAGTTACTGTGTGTACTGTTTGCTGAGATATCTCTTAAAGGGATAGTTCACCCCAAAATTACAATTCTCTCATTTATTACTCACCCTCATGTCATCCCAAACCTATAAGACCTTCATTCATCTTCAGAACATAAATTACGATATTTTGATGAATTTCTGAATTCTCTATGACCCTCAGTAAGGATCCTTACACGATCAAGGATCAGAAAAACATTTGTGGTTTTCATACGATACATACTAAAACGGCACTAGGGTGAAATGGAGGAGATAAATTGTTGAATAGTCATTATTTTTGCTTTCCTTGTTGTGCACAAGTATTCTCGTAAGCTTTATAACATTATGGTTAACCCACTAATGTCACGTTTACTATTATAACAATCTCCTTGCTACGATTCTGAGTCTTGATCGTGCAAGGATCCTTGCTATCTATTGAAGAGTCAGAGAGGTTTCGGAATGCATCAAAAATATCTTTATTTTTGTTCTGAAGATGCATAAAGATCTCACAAGTTTGGAACGACATGAGGTTGAGTAATTAATGACAGAATTTTCATTTTTGGTTAAACTATTCCTTAAAGGTTAAAATAGCTTCAGCTTCAGCTAGCAACTGTGAAAAGCTTACTAGTTCTTGAAATAAGGCTAACATGTACACTATTCTGATTTAAATATTAATATTTACACTGTGGAAAGTAGTAAACCACAAGTTAGCTTTGAAAGAGTGGTGATAAGCTGAGGTTAGCCACTGAAGAATAATGAAGTCTTTATGGAAGGCCATCAAGGGACTGAAACAGCTGTGTAATGACAATCTGGGATTTACATTGTGTATTAGAGTCGACAGCACAGCTAGACACCAAAGAACAATGAGAGTCTACTGTACATCTAAATGTGCTTACTGACTAGAATGTCAAATGTATGTCAGGGCGTGTGGCCCTTAGAAAGAGCATTCTACCAAAATGAAGACAACCAATGCAATTTGAAAATCATCTGTTTTTACAGATATCAAAATAAGTGAAGTGAGTATTATATTGTGTTGAGGTATTCTGGAAATGGACGATCACAAACATCACACAGAGGAGTTGAGAGAAAAACAAGGATTTTTCAGAAGTCCTTTCCAAGAAATTACAATCACTGGCTTGTGCATTGTCTCCACCCTTAAAGGGATAGTTCACATGAAAATGAACATCTATTACTCACCCTCATGTTGTTCCAAACCCATGTGAAATTCATTCATCAGTGAATCACAGATGAGGATATTTTTAATGACACATGACAGATCACTGTGATAAAAAAGATTTGTTCAGCAAGGCTGAGTTGACTTTGACCGTATTTGATGTGCATGATGTGCTGAAATCATTGTTCAAAAAAAAAATTGAATAAAGTGACCATGACTTTGCAAAAGACTTCATATGGATTACTTTTACTATGAAATATTGTCATCATTACAAAGATGGTTTGGAACAACATGAGGGAGAGACACTGTGGTTAATCGAATCAAACAAAGCTATGCATAAAATCCTGTGAGAATCACATTGATTTTGAGAATAAAATTATTTTTTGTCCTACAATGGAAGTCAATGATAAACAAAACCAACAATCTTCTAAATATTTTGTGTGTGTGTGTGTGTTCTGCAAATTAGTCAAATGAGTGATGACAGAATTTTACATTTTGGGTGAGCTATCCCTTATTATGCTTGAGTAATACCAAACGTTTTTATTATTTTCTTAGAGCTCTGGGGAACTATTCCATTAAGGTCTGATTTTCTACTTTCTGCATTACACACAGTTTCACCTCAAGCGAATAAAACCAGGTCATCAGTCATTCCAACTTTCTCAGACCTGAGGCTCAGAGAGATGAATGGAAAGAGTTTTCACCATCTCCTTCAGCATGGCAGCACATTACTTAGAGTAGGGGGACACAGTAAATCCAGCTTCCCCTGACAATAGACCAAAATCAAATTTGTTAAGAGAAGAAAGTGCATCAAGTAAGCTAATTCAAGCCCTAACAACTTCCTTTAGAACTACATGATACAAATTGTTCAGACCTAAGAGTTGTCTGGCACAAAGAGTAGACAAGAGTTTAATTTTCACCTATCTAGTGAGTAACTATAACAATTGAGAGCTTTTATTTATACAAATTTTAATCAAAGGGAGATGAAAGACCTTCCATCATTCATCTTATGTTTAAATTTCTCTTTTTGCTCGCCTGTAGATTGATGCAGGTCATTACCAAACCCCTGCGGACAGCCTCTCTGGCAAGACCAGTCAAGTCATCTTACTATTGCTCTGCCATCACTTATTTCACGCCAACTACATCAGTGTAAGAAGTGAGCAAGAAATGTAATGTGCATTTGATTATTGGTGCTATGAAAGCCTTTCAAATAGCACAAATTGCATCTGATGTATTTTTTACAGATTATACAAGTACATAGATCTAAATGAGGGCCATGTGTGTGTGTGCATGTTCTCACATATGGAGTCTAGTAAGGGATATTTGTGCTGTGGTTTATGTTCTTTATTAAAATCTGGGCTCCAAAAATCTGAGCTGAAGAGGATTTGCCCAAATCATTCACTCTAAGGTGGTGGCCTTGAACTCGTGGTTAACCCAAAATTAGGCTGCAGGTTTCAGGGTTCTGTCACTATGGTTGGGCTTATTCTTAGTTTAAAGACTATAGCGTCTGGACCAATCAGACAATTATTTGTTATGCTTAATAAATAATCTCAACAGCCTCACCCAACCAACTAGCCAACTACGAGGGTCTATTGACCCTTTCAGGCCCTCAGCCTGATCGGATAAACGTAAAATCCGATCTTCTAAAAGGATGTAGAGAGAATAATCCCCCCTACTTAATTCTCTCCAAAACATGCTATAGGAAATACTTCTTTCATTAAAAGGGTTATATATACATTTGTGTATCTGGTGTAATGCAATGCGCTTATGTGGTTTAAGGTGCAAATAATAGATTTTTCACACACTGTACATTATTGTTTCTCTTCTAAGCCCCGCCTCCTGAAACTGATTAATGTTTACAAAGCTCATCGTTCTAAAAAAGCGAGGTGTGTTGTGATTGGCCGAATAACGCAAGCATGTGGCAGAAATGTTACGCCCCTTACCATAACGTGATGCCATTTGCTGTGACACCAAAACAAAAAAAACGCATTTGTAGCATCCAGGGGGGACATAATTACTGATCATGACTTAGTACTGTCTTTCTATGCGCCGTGCTGCATCGAGCCTTGTAAACATAACGCCATGTCTCCATTCATGATCCGACAACAAGCACTAACGTTACCCTTCACGGCACAACTCACATTTGAATAGTAAGTAGCAGGTTCTTTTAATACCTTTTGATGATTTAAATGAGTATATATTACATGTTGACACCTATGCAACATATTAGTGTTCTAAGAATCTTTATTAGTTTTTGCATCAACACACAATCGTGAACTTTCCACCTTGGTTCTTCGACCGTCTCAAAGGGTAGCTAAAATACGGGTCTACTTGCTCACTATTTTGGGTTTGAAGCATCGTCTATGTGAAATTATTCCTTGTGTTTGAAGCGATTTCATGCCTCCTGTATTCTTCCTGCTCCTACGAGTGTGACACATGCAGGTATTTTATAAATAATGTATATAAATAAGTACTAGGCAAAAACATGTATGTACACATTGACTACAACATATGAAATGATTAATGTAAATGTAAGTACATAGCAGTTAAAGGCATCTAATATAAACTGGGATCTGGTATGCCAATTAGATATCTGCATTCTGCAGAGTGTCAATGTCAGAGCCTTCCTTGAAAAGCCAACTGCACTGGATCCTAGGTATAAGCATAAAGTGAACACAATCTGGGATGGAGGAAAAAGTGTTAGCAGCACATCCTACGGAAAGAAAGCAGGTATTCATTATGTTTAAGAATATAATGTGAAATGTATTTAAATTTAAACCATTAATTTTCAAATACTCCTTTTCCTGCATCATGTCTGTTGTAACACTTTCAGCTGACAGAACATGGTAAAGGTGAGAAGGATATGTGGACTGGCCAGCCACATGAAAAGGAAAGAGAAGAATGAGACTATGAGACTCACTCTACAACATGATAAAAATTGAAAGCATGAACTTTGCAAATAGCTAAACGAGTTTTCTTCTTTTGTTCCTTACATAGTTTCAGAAGTGCAAGTACAGTAGGCCAAAGTTGCTCCTTAAGAGCAGCTTTTTGCCCAAGATGATGCACTTAAGGAGAACCAAATTCAGAGCATCTTGTTCAACCCGGGAAAAAACTTACAATGAACTGGAGATGTATGCCTATAATAACCTCTGAAGACCTTGCAAGGGGGTCGTGGAACAGGAGAGTCACGTAACCTCACCTATCTGGCCTACCCCTCTCATAACTTTGTGCACAGGCCTCCCCTACCCCAAATGCAAGGGTATTTTCCACTGTTTGGGATACAAATAGCCCAGAGAGATCACACATCCTTCCAGGAAAGCCAGACATGCTGATCTTTCTTCAAAATAACTGCTGACTTAGCATTTTAATATCTCATGTTTCTGATTCCAATAGTAACTGCCAAATATATAGTTTATGTTGTATTTGGGTTTTACTTCAGTAGTTTTGGTTTGTAATTGCTTCTGACTATTCCTTAATGCAAGTGTTAATTATGTCATTATTTGACTAATTGTCACAGCAGTTACAGTTTACTTATTATAGACTAAATTAATATAGAATTTATAAAAAATCTTTTTTGCTTTAAAACATATATATATATTGGAATCGGAACCAAGATTCAGTAAGAACCGGATTTGATAAGCGTAATCGGAATTGCTAAAATTAAAACGATACCGAACCGTTGAACACTCGTCAAAGGCAAAATCTCAGCAATGGCTGTTTTTTTTTATAGGCTGGATGAAAGCTAATAATAAATACATTGAAAGGAGGAACAGACATCTGCATCAGTATTAGATAACCTGGCCATGTGCTGGTGATTTATTTGCACATGTAGACTTCCAAAGATTCTTTCAAAATCCCACAATCAGCAGAACACTTGACAAATTGATTGTAAATGGTAGTTAAATCTGATGTGTGTCATTGTTTAGATGGTAAAATACTTGCGCCTATCTCATTCTAATGTGCAGAGACAACTTTAAGTAGCCATTTCTTAGGTTGATTTCCTACAAGAGAGTAAACGCTGTCTTTATAATGCTATGAAAACATCTCTATTTGAGCAGCCCATGTGTCAACTCCTAACTCCACCAATGGCATGACTGCATATATAAACTGCACTGTACAGCAACACCATTCACATGGCCAGCTGGAAAGTTTGTGGTTCACTTTTGCAAACTACCATACAAAATGAATGACACATAACAACATTAATATCCAGTTTGCAAATGAAGCGGTGTGACCCAAAACATTTCTTGATTATTTTTGTTTGCCATTTATCAAAGGTATTGGGACAGTGCAGTCAATTTCTTTTTTCTTGCTGTTCACTGAAAACATCTTGTTTTGACATAAAAAAATTTATATCAGACAAAAAATTAATGCCAGCTTTTATTTCCACTTATTCACATGTGGATCTGACTCACAACTTAGAAGACAGCACCCTTTTTTTCAGTTTCATCATTTATATACAGTAGTTAAGAGGTGTAACCAACATAAAAACCAGAGAGCTGTCTATGCGTGAAAATCAAGCAATAGTGAAGCTGAGAGAAGGAAAATCAATCAGAGCCATTGCACACGCATTGGTCATAGCCACTTCAACCATTTAGAATGTCCTAAAAAAGAAGCCACTGGTGTACTAAGTGACAGATATAGAAGGTAGACCAAGGAAAACAACTGCAGTTGATGACAAACCTTGTGAGAGCTGTCAGGAAAGACCCTAAAACAACTGTAAGTGAGATCAGCAACAACCTCCAGAGGGCAGGAGCGAAGGTAACACAATCTACTGTTCGCAAAAGACTTCATGATCACAAGTAAAGGGCTACACCAGAAGATGCAAACCACTCATTAGCAAAAATAATAGGAAGGCCAGGCTGGAATTTGAAAAAAGACAAAGATGAACCTTTCCCAAATGACAGAAAGTCTGGAGAAAGAAAGAATCTGTTCATGATCCCAAACAAACAAGCTCATCTGTGAAACACAGAAAAGGTAATGCCATGGCTTGGGCTTGAATGGCTTCTTCTGGGATGGGCTCATTTATCTTCATTGATGATGTAACACATGACAGAAGCAGTAAAATGAACTCAGAAGTCTACCGAAAGTCTAGCCAAAAAGTCTGCCAATTTAAAAAAAGATGCAACCAAACTTTTTGGGAGGTCTTTCATCATGCAGCAAGATAATGACCCAAAACACACTTCCATGAGTTCCTCAGGGGCAAGAAGTGGAAGGTTTTAGACTGGCCAATCAATCTCCAGACTTAGAGCTTTCTATAGAACATGCCTTTTACCTGCTAAAGAGGAGACTAAAGGGAGTAACCTCCCAAAACAAACAACAACTGAAAAAAACTGTGCTTTGCTGAATACCTGGAAAAAAAAGAATGCAAAAGTTTGGAGATGTCAATGGGTCACAGGGCTATGCAGTCACTGAAAGCAAAGGATTTTCAACTAAATATTAAGTCTTATTCACTTTATCATTTTTTTTTTAAATTCTATTCCATTACTTTTGCTCACATGAAATGGGTGGGTTCAAATTAAAGGTGGTATTGTCAGGGCTGGGGATGGAGGGATGAGGCAAGGACTCAATTTTGCAGAAGGAATGGGCTTTATTAAAATAAAACAAAATAAACAACAAAAACTACCCCATGGGGGAAAAACAGGCAAGGCAAGGCAGGGTAGGGCAGGGCAGGAAACAAGATGGGTGGGGTCAAGACAATTGACATGAAAGCACATGGCACACAGAAAACAATGACAAAAGCCATGTGCTCACACAAAACAAAAACATGAGCCAGTAAGAGAAAGACCATGCAGCTAATGCGAACACTCATAAGATGTCACAACATGAAAGCACACAGCCAATTTAAAAACACCATCTGTGTGCCACACAGTACAAACAGAGGTATAGTCAAAAAGGAGTGAAATTATCGAAGCCTGTGCCCCCGCTGCAAATATCATATAATTACATTGCCACCAACCTCTGTCATCCAGGGCTCACCCTATACACACACAAAGTTCTTTATATGAAAATACACAGTCCCAGTTCCTTAGAAATTCTTAAATGTAAAGAACACTGAGACAACGCTGGAAAATTTTACATTTATTCCCAAATAGAACTTATTAGACTATTGTGCCAGTCCCTTCAGTACAGTGCACTTCTTCCAGCTTTCTACAGTTTGTTCTTCTTCCTTGCTATCAACAATGCCTCCAGGGCCTTGAGTCTAGCTCACTTTGGGTAGATATGATGGTACTGTAGCCACACTCTCTGTGTTTATAGCACTCTGGCAGTGTTTCAACAGAGCATGCATATAATAAAATAAAGAAGGGCAGATATTTAGGCTAAAATTAGCAAAGATAAAAGTCGTTGTCATTGTTTTTTGAATAGATACACATTACAAATAAACATACAGTAACATGAATAAAACAAACAGTGCTTTTATTTTTCAGGACGAGTAGGTGTATTCAGCAGTATTGAAAGGTGAAACACTACATCCATCATTTACTCACTATCAGCTCGTTTTTATCTGAATGAGGTTTTTTTTTTCTTTTAAACATTGTTTTAAATTCAATGAGGACCAGCTACTGTTTGGCTACTCAAAATATCTTATTTTGTGTTTAGCACAAGAAAGAAATTAATACAGGTTTAGGACAACATGTAAGCGATTAAGTAATGACACGATTATAATTTTTAAGCGTACTATCCCTTTAATGACAAGCGACGGCATGTTTAGTTCTGTCCCTTAAATTGTGCTTAAATTGCACGGAGATGACATATCATGCGCCCGCGAGAGTTTTACATGAGCTCGCAGGCTCCCGTTTCCTCGTGTGTAGATCTGTTTTTCTGTAGCGGAAATGAATTACCGCGCACGCCAGCATCAGTGGTGCGCTGGCTGATTAATGGCATAGATCTGCCGCCATAGAAATCCATGTAATGCAGTGAAGAGCAGCCGGCAGCAGATAATAGTGCGCAGCCAATTGGCTGAC
>JAUMHQ010000081.1:5106157-5122773 GCA_032361165.1 Enteromius paludinosus
AAATCTATCAGTACTTTTTTACTTAAGTACATAAAAAACAAGTACTTTTGTACTTTCACTCGAGTAAAATTGAAAAAAGGAGTACTTTTATTGGAGTAATATTTTATAGTATGTGTCTGTACTTTTACTCAAGTACTTGATTTGTTTACTTCGTCCACCTCTGTCGTTATCGAAAGGCAGTCTATATATGGGGTCTACGTTTTGTCTATAAAGACAAAATCATTTCAAAACAGCAAGAAAAATAAAATCCTTTTTTCTTTTATGACATGAACTTTTCAATGTTGGCAAAAGCTGTCTCTTTAAGTGTAGGATGGAGAATAAATCAGGAAATGTCAGGGGTTAGAGCATCATTTGGGGGTTGTTTATGAGTGCATTCAAAATGGGTTTGCTAGTGTCCTGCCTCGTATGTTTGAATGTGCACATGTGCCCAACACAAACAGATTCCATATGTGCGCACAAAGTTCTTTAATGGATGATAAATGACCCCAGATTTAGAAAAAGGGAAGAAGAGAAGGAAGACAGCATTAAGACACAAAAGACACCAGCTGTAATATGTAATTATTTCAGAGTTGACATTTACGATGTTTGATAAGATCATCCGAGCTCTTGGATTTACTCGGCATCGTAAAGAGGAAATGACCTAAGGTAAACATACCCATCTCAGCAGCTATCATGACCTCCGACCTGTCACAGTTTGCATGACGTGGCCGTTTTCCACTATAAATGTGGCTATAATGGAGGGCGTATATTGGGCTCTGTGAAGTTAAACATCTACACTGCTAAAAATACGGTATCCAAAATGGTGTTTTTGCAGTAATGCCTTAAAAGAAACATATTTGGGAACTGTTTTTTTCTTAATGTGCAGAACATTTTAATAATCCAATGTAGCTTTTGTGCAATGTTAAGGTTTTCATAGAACCGTAAATGCTAATTAAAACCTTAGTGTACTACATTTTAGTGCTTTCTTTATTGATCTCCACAGAGAACTTTGACTTGTGCAGTAAGGTCGCTGTTAACACATGCATAAATAGTTTTCCACTGTGGTAACCTATACCCTCTTCTCAAAGTTATAAATGTAATTTTTGATCAGGATCAGACATATTTTTCCTATCCTGCTGGGCCTCTTCTTCCTCATAATGCCCTGCATCGAGGAAGGGGGAGGATGACAGGTTTTTACTTCTTATTCAATGTACTGTATCTTAGAGCTGGGGATTATCAGCAGAAAGCAATATAAATAATTTATTACACTGTCTATATACTAGGGGTTAGGGGTTAAATTACATTGCAATATATATATTTTTTCCTGCAATATACATTGCGATTTGTACAAATTTATTTATGTTCATCAGGTGTTCATCAGCATCATCCTTTTTGTATCAAAAATTAGGGCTGCACGATAATCATCGCGCGATATGTTTTGCGCATCTTGTCAGAGCTGTTGTTCATCGAAGAGCTGCGCAAATTCAGGTCCATTATCAGCGTGATTTTGTGCAGCTCACCGGTGAACAACAGCTCTGCGTAGTTAATGTGGCTCAATGTAAGATCACGCACCTGATGGAATTTACCGCTGATTACAGAACCGGCTTTACTCACAAGAGGCGCAATACATATTGCGCGATGATTATTATGCAGCCCTATTGAAAATACTTCCATATGACCGACGTTGCGTTTCTTTTTGCGACCAAATGTCGGCGCTTTTCTCCCGTCCCGCGCTCATTTCGCCATGCGCACGCAGAGACTGGATGCATGAAGTAGGTGAAGCAACATGTGCTTTGTAGTTTTTAAAGAACCCTTAAATATGAGTTAATAATAACTAATGACTTTATATTAGACAAATATAGATCCGTGAATAGAAAGTTAGAAAATTGCCGCGATGTGACTATCATGCATGCGTACATCGCAATGACGATGCTGAAACGATGTATCGTGCAGCCCTACTAGGGGTGTCCTCGAACAGTCAACGATACGATCCGAGGAGCCTCATTCGACTCTTAATCTCTCAGCCCAATATTCCCGGGATGTTACGATCATACCATTTGTACCATTTATATAGGGGTGCTCATTGTCTGATTTCACATTACAGCCTATTAAAATAATGCTGTAAATAAGAATCTGAAAAGAAAGTTTTAAATAAATATTTTAACCTGCGTGAATATATCCACCCACCCCTTTATATATACTGTGTATATTATTTATGTCGTATAAAATGAATTTGGTTGAGTTACGCGAGCAGGACCAACAATGAAGAAAAGTAATATCTATGACTGGGAGTGTCATATTGTCACAAACGAGCTGTGATGAAGCGAGTCGTGGGCTTTTTCCAGTGGCACGGCGGGCACATCCACCTGGGTGGAGCAGACGGCGGGGATACCCACCTGGGCAGGCCAGACAACGAGAACACTCTCCAGGGTGGAGCCGATGACTGCAATGCCCTCCGAGGCAAACCAGATGGCGGGCATGTCCTCCTGGGCGAAGCGGGCGGCGGAGAGGCCCACCTAGGCCAACCAGACCACGACCATGACCTCCAGGGCTGACCAGACAGTTCGAGAGCCTTCCAGGGCGGAGCAGACAACTGTAGTACCCTCTGAGGCAGAACCATCAGCGACGATGTCCTCCTAGACCTAACAGTCCATAATAATGCCATCCTGGGATGAACAGTCCATAGTAATGCCCTCCTGGGCCAAACAGGCAACCATAATGCCCTCCTAACCAGTTCAGGGCAAGGTGACTGTTCTATGGTCTCTGTAGGATATGCAGGACAGAGTGAGGTCTCCTGAACCACCCCAATTGACTGACTCAGAGGGGGTGCAGCCACCAGCGGGATCCCTAGAGAATCTACGACCGTGGTCGACTTCTCTAGGGTGGGTGCAGCCCCTGGCGGGTCCTCTGACATGTTATAGTCCTCTTGGGGTTCAGGTGAAACGTACATGACAACTGGCTCTGGTGGATCCGGCCACCATGGATCCGGATCACAGACTGGGTCTGGAGGATCCGGCCACCATGGTTCCGGATCACAGACCGGGTCTGGCGGATCCGGCCACACATAACCCAAATCGCAGACCGGCATAACTGGACACGGCTCCTCGTACTGTGGAACGGGAGTGGGACTTGTTATTTGCGGATTAGGAACCGTGAGGGCCTTCTGCAGCTTCTCAGGCTGCGTAACCGTGACCGACTGAGTACCACACGGCTCCTTGTACCGTGTGACGGGAGTGGGACCCGTTATTTGCGGGCTAGGAACTGCGAGGTCCTTCAACCGCTCTCCTGGCGGTGTCACCGGCACTGACTGGAACTTGAACAGCTCTTTTAGCTGCAAAACGCGACTGTGCATTTTACAGCACACCTGGCTGTATAACGGTGACCGATTGAGCTTTTAACAGCATTTTAGGCTGTAAGACCGGGACCAACTGGGCTGAACACCGCTTTTTAGGCCATGAAACGGGACTAGGACCCGTTATCTGCGGTTTAGAGGCCGCAAGTCTTTTTGACGGATTTGGCAACCCTAATGCCGGGTTGGGATCCGTGAGGGATTTTGACACCACTGGCAACCCTGATGGCGAGTCGGCATCCGCTGATTCAGCCGCCATCTTGAATGCGAGCTCGAAGATGGACTCAATCTTCCTCGCTTCATCCGGTGAAGTTATGTTTGGCGGCTTACAGGGCTGTCCGAGCCGCGAAAACGAAACCGCAACCGCGTCCCACGGTTTGGCAGAACAAGATATCTTTGGAGGCGGACCCCTCCGCACGACGAGGCGGGACCCTGATAGCTGTGGATATTCACCAGGCTTGACGGCCACCCAGCGCGCTGTAGATGTCGGTGCACAGGGCCGTAAACACAGAACGGAATCCGCGAAGATGAACGCGTTCGTAGGAACGAACGCCATCCTCACTTTGGTCAGTCGATCTGTCACGAACGAGCTGTGATGAAGCGAGTTGTGGGCTTTTTCCAGTGGCACGGAAAACACGGAAGGCAGGGGTACGATATAAAGAACATTTATTTAAACAAACGGAAAACTGAAACAAAAGCACAGCGAAACGAACCACATGCAAGGACGAAACTTCATCGACTGACAGAGATACAAGACATGGGGAGTGAATTTATACAGAGACTAATCAAACACACCTGGACAAAACACGGCTAGCAGAAAGTGAACACTGATGAGGAAGGCCGGGTTACAAATGAGAGACATGAGGGAGCTGACAGGTAAATAAACACACAGAACACGTGGACTAGAACGAAAAACACAATCACAGGCAAAAGACACAGACAAGAGAAGCGTAAGGCATTACACATATAAATAACATTATAATGAGAACACTATATAATAAACCGCTGTGAATATTTATATATAAAAAAAAAATTTCTTGGGGTTTTGATTATGTTTAA
This sequence comes from Enteromius paludinosus, assembly GCA_032361165.1. Classification (NCBI taxonomy): domain Eukaryota; kingdom Metazoa; phylum Chordata; class Actinopteri; order Cypriniformes; family Cyprinidae; genus Enteromius; species Enteromius paludinosus. The sequence goes on from JAUMHQ010000081.1 coordinate 5,110,545, forward strand.
TGTTCTCTATTTAAAGGAAAAATTATCTACCCCGTTTGTATCTGCAAGGCATGTGTTATGCATTTTCTGTCTGTGTTAATTTTTAGTAATTATGACTGTCGAATGACTGACTGACTTGACTCTTATTTTTCCCCGCCCCCAAACATATGATTCGACTATCAGTCAACTATTGGCAATATTCAAAATTCCGATTCGACTGTAAAAATCCTTAGTCGGGGACATCCCTACTAAATACACTAATACTAAAAGTTTTGAATATTTAGGTTTTTATGTTAAAATGTGTCTTTTAATCCTCACTAAGGCTTCGTTTATTTGGTTAAAAATACTCTAAAACATTAATAAATATATTTTAAAATATATATAAAAAATAAAAACATGTATCCCTATGGTGGCAAAGCTGAAATTTCAGAAGTCATTACTCCACTCTTCAGTGTTAATATGCTAATGCTTGATTACAGTATACTGCAATTGGCAACACCAAAATATAACAATATGCACTGTGGATGTGAAAAATTTATCAAGATGAAGAATAAATCATAGTATAGAGTAATTAAGATGTTAACAATAATATTAACAATATCACATTAGGTTTGGCTCAAAATCAAATGGACTGGTGTGTGAAGCCAAATCCAGTGTCATCTCTCAAGTGAAGAAAAGTGCTTCGTGTGAATGAATACATGCTGGTTCAGATTAGTATGTGTTTGTGTGAGTGACAGACGGACAGAGAGCTTAAAAGAAGAAGTCCACTAGAGAAACTTTTGAGGACTTTACCTTCTTGTGAGGAACAGTTGTCTGGGTCATGGCCAGCTCGAAGCTGTGTGCTCCCGTCAGCTGTGTTTTCTCCCAAAGTTTCCTCAGCTGGATAACACACTCATGTTGACAGCACAATGCCTCGCTCACTTTACTCTGCACACAGACACGATACAATGCTAGCTTGCCAAAATACAGGCTACTCATAATTAGTGGTGTTTGCTAAGGCAAGAATCACACTGACCGCTGCTTACGCTGAGATAAGCTTAACCCCTAAGTCAAAGTAATAAAATAAAGAAGAAAGACATTACAGATAATAGAACAAGTGAGAGATCTATAGTGTGCCTTTGCATTTAGAGACTTTTTGCTCAAATTTATTTATTGTTATGGTTTCTATGTCAGCCATCACAATTTATCATTCAATTACGCATTAAATACAATTGCCATTCCCCAAACTATGCAATGTAAACATAGCAGCATGGGAAAAAAATATTGTATTTAAATTATGAATGGATTGGATATAGAAAGTGAGCAAAGAGCACTTAATATCCATCACTTTATTTTGGCGCAAACTCGTACAATAGTTCTTATGAATATATATATATATATATATATATATATTTAGATATAAATCAATCCAAACCACACTCTACTTTATTTCTCCACAAAAAATTTAAAAATCCTAACAGTGGGACATCTGGGAACACTACTGAGTTGGACAGCTTTTTATATAATAAAATAAATCAGAAATTATGTGAGAGATTTGACATTGTAGGATATTGTGTTAAACTCAAATTCTTACAGTAGTATGTAATATTTGACAGAAAGAAAGATGATGTGTTGTGTTGATGAAGTGTTTTACTGCAAGGCTACTAGTTTGGAACAATAACTTGTTACTAGAAAAGCTACAGTTACTTGAAAATCTACAGCCAAGCTACCTATCATGTTTGGCAAACATGTAAATTGGAAAATTAAGTTATTGCCACTTTGATTTATTTACACCCAATTTGTTTCACTATATTAGTAAGTACATCCCATAGACCTCCACTGTTTTTATATCAGGTTATTGATTTTTTTTAACATGACCTCTATCAATAAACCCAGCCTTAACAGAAACCTCTACAAAACACTAGATCTAAGTAGAAACATGATTCAGCCTACCTCAATCATTTTTGACTAGTGAGAACACTTTATAAATCAGTTGTTGTGACATTTCATTGCATAACTGAGGACATTTCAGCCGTCGTAATAGCTATATACTGTAGGTAAACAAGCACAAACACACACATGGTGCCACAAAAACATGTCTGACTGACCTGCAGTGCCAGTAGCATGATTTGGATCCAGAGGTGTGGCTGACAGCTACACAGTGAGAAACAGGACTTCCCGTACAGGCAGTAGTGTCCTTTCAGTGGACAGGAGAAGGACAGCTTGGCTACACAGCCACGATGTGAGTCTGGAGCACAAACACACACATAAACACAGCAGCATGAATTGCTTATGAATTCCTTCGCCAGAAATGGAATCTATTTCCCAAACCGCAAAATATCCTAAAATAAACTCACAGCAGCTAAGAAAAGAAAACAATGTGTATTTATCAGTAAAACCAGACACTCATAATGTTTTAGGGCATTTTTAGACGTGTAGATCATTTGCATTGTTCTGAAACAATGTTGCATTTAGTCGATCTTGGGCTGACTGCATGTTCATATACGCCATAATGAACTAAACCAAGGGAGAAAATGCAACAAGCCAGATGTCAAAACAGCCTTAGCCATATTTAGAAATTTTGTGACTGTTTTATTTGCAATCGTTAAATTGATCCACTTTTATACTAGCATTTTATTCGGCCTGGTCCAACTAGTCTCAGCTGATACATTTGGTCATTTTACATGTTGGTCACATGGTTGGGAGGTTATCTTCTTTATTTATTCGGTTGTGCTATTTGAGACTCTCTCACCCTTTACTATAGATTTACTGAATTTCACATCAGACATTGTGAAGCCTGTATTGGTAAATCGCTACTCATAACTGCCGTTGTTTTCTGTCTATTGATTATACAAATCACATAAAATCAACCTCTCTGTAAACATCATTAATCATGCTTTCTCTCTGGCCTTCACTGACACTATATAAGTGATGGAAAAGAAGAGCGAAGTTAGTATTATGTTGGTTTATGTTTTTGGGTTTGTATATGTGACTCTGCCAGTTTAGCATCAGCCTGAACGTCCCTCGACTCTCCATATGTGTTTATGGAACAACACTTGGAGCATAATTATGCTTTGGTTCTCATATTATTTTTTTTATGTGACTCAGTGACATGTGGATTATGCATCAACTGTAATGAAAAAAGAGAGAAGCTGTAGTTGGGCCTCTTAGAATAACTAAGTCCTGATGGGCTGGAGATAAACGAACGTGTTCTTGTAAAAGAAAATGAGTTCACGGAATTGGAAAGATAGAAAAACACCAGCTTCTGCAAGACAAAGTAGACTTTGGAATTAACGGTGTTAATGTTTGTTTCATCTGAGTATTTCAAATCTTTTGACAGCGTTTACTTAAGATAAACACACATTAAAAGTGATTCTTTCTGTAGGTAACATCATTATACCAGTAGCTGACAACCAGAACATTTTTGAAGTCACTGAATTACTTACTTTAATGATTTACAGATCTCCGAAATTAGTGTTTGAACATTATAAACTCTAATAGTTCTATTGACAATTGAGCAGATGCATTGTTTGTCCTCAGACGCTTTCTCATGCAGTAAAGAGGCATGTTTGTTTAATTAATGGGTCCAGCCAATGCCTCTTCACATCCTCATCTGAATGCTGTTAGCTCGCTCTAATTGTGTGCTTTAAAAGTGACTAAATGCTACCAATGTATATCACTAAACTAGAGCCTGCTTGTGAAGTCTGCCAATAATTGGACTCTGTTCAACAAATCTCTCACTAAATCCTTTTTACCACACATGACTATGACAGTAGCTGGTCTTCCATGATGTGGTGAATATGACTGCGCTGAATTCCTCACACTGACACACACTCAAGCAAGCTCACATGTATTTTGTCAGTTCAGCACGTCGCCGACTGATCGATTACCTTACCGTTTCTCTGTGGGAGAGCTGTTCAATAATGTGCAGGGGAGATGTTAAAATAGCTTTGCATCTGGACACCAGAGCCAAGCTGCCCCTCAATCTGTCAGCCACCCCCAGCTCAACTATAGCGTGTCACATTCAATCTTTTTCAATCTTGAAAAAGCAAGCATCACTCTGACACTGTTCAAACTTACGGATTTGAACAAAACCTTAATTTTATGAATTTAACCTAAACATGGAACTGCACTGCACTATTGATTTGAGTCAAATCATCCAACTGTTTCTAAGCAACATCTGGACAATCCAACAGAAATAGATTTGAGAATGACTCCTGAATCTTTTCGTGGTCTTCATATTGTGTGTGGTGGTTCAAAGCAGTGACAGAAATGAGTGGATGTTACTAAATGTTTTAAAATAACCTTGTGAATATTGGAATATCCAATTAATTTGAAAATAAATAATAATAAAAATAAGTTGCACTTTTAGTAGGTGGCTGCAGTCATTAATTTTACAGATTTGTTCTAACATCTGAATTATTCAGAAACAAATCAAGTCACAGTCTTAATGAATTATTCACTAAAATAATTTGTTCAAGAGCACAGATTCATGTAATAGTGAAACACTGTTGCTTGAAGATACGTAATGGTTCTGCTGTGGCTTTGTTTGGAACTACTTTCATTGGCCAAATACAGCAAAAAAAGGTTAAAACTGTGTCCAACATATAACTCACTTAATATTAACTTGCTTATTGAACTGCATAGTAAAATAAGAATCACATTTGGAATTCATATTCAGGAAAACTTGTGTTATGATATTGTGCAACTATTCAGGAGCACCACTTTCACCACTACAGAAAATGTAAGCAATGTGATAGCTAATAGTGAAAACAAACGTCTTGTATGATACATTTATTTTCCATTAAATTCTAAATGGTCTATTATAGGAAACAAAATAAGGGCAAACGTCTGGAAATGCAAATATTATTTCTATACTCTTTTTCCATACTTTTCCAGACCTGGAAATTACTCAAATCAAATTCCATACTTTTTCGAACTGAATAGGAATCCTGTAGATAACTCGGCATGGCATTCCAATATGTAACTGGTGTGATTACATTTATAACATATTTCAAAATATGCCAGGAAAATGGTCTCCTCCGGTTGCTAAAAACAACAAAATAACTGAACTAGAGGCTGACCTGAAATTCAGTCTTGTATAAACACATTCATGTCCACATTAATTCCCATATCCAAAGTAATTTCTGGATGAGAGTTCTCCATCTGCACTAAATGCAAGGTATTTTTTACCGTGTTACTGTGTGGATTGCTCTAAGGCTTGACAGGTTACCTTCAATTACACAGTGCTCAGGTATGGGGATTTGCTTGATCATTTCTGCACAGAAGGTTTTGATTTCTTCCATGTTGTCTCTTAGGTGGACCCAGAGTGGATCTCCCTCCCGGGGATCTCCAGCCGCCACCTTTTGCCCCTCACTGTTTGGAGATGTGTCAGGTTGAGTCTCTGTGAGTTTGTGGTTCTCCTCCAGGGTCGTGAGGGCAGAACTGTTCTCTGAACTAGGAACGGCTTCACAGACATCGGGTTCTGCGCTCAGATCCACCCCTTCCCCCTCTGGACTGCTGTCAGAGTTAATGGATCGTGTGCGTACAGCATGAAGAGCCAGACTCTTTGACCTGAACATGATAGAACAGCACACGTCAAAATACAAAAACTCAGAGTCAGTCAATTTATTTTAGGCTGCAAGTTATTAAAAAAAGTGCCATACTCTACTAGAAAAGACTGCTAGTGAGCAGAACTAGTGAGACTGCAAATAACCACATGCTGTATCAGCGCAGAGATTTTATTGACTTTATGGTTGGATAGCCATATATTTGTCGGAAGGTCTATTTCAGCGATTTTTGACTTTTCATTTATTCCAAAAGTCCTACAGATCAGGCCTACCTGTTGAACCTCATCTCTCTGCGCTCATCTCGAGCTGCCTGACCCAGACTGTGGCGCCTCTGAGGACCAGGAGAAGCACCCTCTTCCTCAAATTCCTCCACTTCATCGCCCATCTTCTGCTCGAACGCCTGGATCTTCACCTGCAGACGCTGGTTCTCAGAAAACATGTCAGAACCAGACTCGTCTTCACACGACCTGGACAAATCCTGCATCTTCTCCTCCTCTCTGACGCACAAAGATTAAAGTCAAGTTCAGAATGCAATACAACCGCACTGCCTAGTGTATACTGAACAGTATGTATTCCATCCTTTTTTAAAAACAGTAATTTAAATAGTATTATTAATAACAATAATAATAATTTTATTTATAAAGCACTTTACATTTTTTTAAGAAAATCTCAAAGTGCTACAAAAGAATCACGATAAAATATAACAATTTAAAAAACAGCAAGCAGCTGGAATTTTAACACTACAAAAAATTTAAACATTGAAAAACCTTTTAAAAAGGTATGTTTTTAAGCCCTTTTTAAAAATGTCAGTCGTTCTTTGAGATAAATAGGAGCATCGCCATGGATACACTGTAAGGAGAGAGACTTTATACTCAATCCGAGCTGAAATGAGGAGCCAACGTAAGGATAGAAGAATTGTTCTAATATGCTCATATTTACGCACTCTCATCAGGATCCTAGCGGCACAGTTCTGTACATGCTGGAGTTTCTGAATACTCTTCTTGGGAATCCAGATGAGAAGTGCATTGCAATAGTCAAGTAGTAGGAGGAGACAAAGGCATGTACAAGTTTCTTTGCATCACGTAGGGCGGGTGTGGGCCAAAGTCTGGCTATATTTCTGAGACGGTGAAAAGATGTTTTGCAGAGATGTTTGATATGGGCCTCAAAGGTTAGAGGACAGTCAAACCTAACACCAAGATTAGTGACTAACGATGATAGAGAAATGTCCTGACCAGAAAATGTGATACAGTTTATGGTAGATGTTCTTGTCTGATAAGGAGATGGCTTCTGTTTTTGAGAACAAAACTTCTGTTCTGTTCTCATCCACGCCCTTATCTCCTCCAAACACACAGTTAGCGTAGATAAAGATGATGACGTTAGTGATGAGGATTGAGTTTTCATAAATAATTGTATATCATTAGTGTAACAATGAAAAGAAATTCTCCGATGTCTGATGATTTTTCCAAAGGGGGAGCATGTACATAATAAATAAAATTGGTCCGAGAACTGATCCCTGCAGTACCCCGCAGCCAACAGCATGTGAACAAGATCTTGAGCTTCCCATGGCAACGAATTCAGTTCTATCTGTTAGGTATGACTCAAACCAGCGCAGGACGTTTTTGTCAGGTCCAACAGAATGAGATAGCCGGGTTCAGAAGTATACCATAACCGACAGTATCAAATGCTGCAGAAAGGTCTAAAAGAACTAGGACAGATTGTGATCCAGCATCAGCTGTCATCAACAGGTCATTTGTAACTCTCACTAATGCTGTTTCCATGCTATGGGCAGAATGGAAACCAGACAGAAACTTTTCAAAAATGTTGTTGTGTTTAAGATGATCCAGTAGACATCTAGCAACTATTTTCTCCAAGAACTCAGAGAGAAAAGGCAGATTTGATATGGGCCTATATATTTGCAAGGATCCCAGGATCAAGAGTAGGTTTCTTAAGCTGTGGTCTGATTATGGCCACGTGGCCAGATTGTAGGGATTGGTTTATTATTCTGGTGATAAGGGGACTGATAGCAGAAATAATCGCTGTCATCAAAGCTGCAGGGAAAGGGTCCAGTGCACAGGATGTTGATCTCATCAGCTTGATGGTATCCTCAGCCTCAAAATGCGTAACTTTGGAAAGGAGCAAAGCAACACCAGAGTACCAAACTACAGGTCGGCAGTAGGCTCAAATGAGGAGGAGCCAGAGAGAGAAGAGAAAATATTAGCGATCTTACTCCTAAAAAAGTTTATGAAGTCATTACATTGTTCCTCCGTAGCTCCTATGAGTGGGGCACTTTGAGGTTAACGCAGATGATTTATAGTGGAGAACAACCGTTTGGAATTTCAAGAACTATTTTTAATAATATTGGAATAGTACTGAGACCTCACTCTTTGATGAACTTCAAATAAGCATGTTGATGGTCCCGATAAGCCAGTTTGTGAACACTAAGTTCAGACGCTGCATGCCGCCGCTCAAGGGCACGTCCAGCAGCCTTCATTTTTCGCAGGTTGCTTGTGTAACTGTTCTGACGTTGATTGGTGCATATAAATCCAAAACACTGCTCAATGCCTTATTATAAAATTCCACAGGTTCAGTGGCTGATAAGACATTTTTAGAATGGAGGTGTTGAAGATTTCGGTCAGGTCTTTTATGCTAATATTCTTTAGATTTCTGAACTGTATTTCTCGTTTAGGCTTAACATAAGAAGACAGAATCAGTAATGACCAGATCAAGAATGTTCCCCTTGTTTTTTGTGGGACAAAGTGTCCAAGGTTTAGACAACCCAATAACAGCAAAAATTCTGAAGCAAAATGGCAGGAGCGATTGTTAATATGTCCATATGTCCAAAATCTTCAAGTATTATTCCATTGGAAGAAATTGCACAAAAAGTGAAAAGAAAATCGTACAGTTCAGAGATAAAACCTGAATTTGTTCTGGGTGGCCGGTAGATTAATAATACCATCATTGGGAGAGGATGCTTACAATTAAATGCCAAACATTCAAAAGAATACTGCTCAGGGAGGGCAAGAGGAGATGGCTGCGATAGATGACAGCCAGGCCACAACCACGGCCAGCATTACAGGCTTTTTGCAGATCACAGTAGCCAGGAGGACAAGTCTCATTTAAAACAGAAAAAAAAGCATTAGCCATACTTTATTTTACAGTGACCTTTTTACACATATTTCATTATTATACTTAGTATATTAATAACAGTAAATTCTGCATAATTGCATTTAACTACATTAAAACATTAACACTACACTGTAAAAAATATCATTTTAACTGTGAAAGACTCTAAAATGCTATAGTAAAGACCTGATAATTGGTTACAGGCAGACAAAGGCCTACGGATTAAGGAGCTTTTAAACAGAAGTTACTCCATCATAACAAAATGTCAAATGCGTCAATAAAACTAATCACCCGTGTGTTTTAAAAAAGGAATATTGGAACACGTCAAGGCTATTCAGGAAATTTGTGTTGTGGGTGACTACCTGCTAAGTGTGCTTTCAGCCTCCAGCTTGCGGCCCAGCAGTCGAGCAATGGCAGTGAAACTGTTGCTCATGCGGTAGATGTCTTTTCCTCCTCCACCCAGGATGGAAGTGTAGCGATCGGTCAGGCAACGGATTTCCAGCAGTAGCGTGTGATGGGCGCTGTGCTCCATGCTTGCTAGCAGTGATACCAGATACTGCAGCGCCCCTCGAGCCTGGACCTGCACACAAGAGGTCAAATTAGTTATGGCTGCAGAAAATGTTGCTATGTAATCATATTATAACATAAAACACATACTTCAAATTGTACTAATACTTTGCAATATTCTAATTTTTACTGCAATTTTAATTAAATAATCCAGCCCTGGTAACAATAATGTGCACATAAAAAGTGAGTTTAATTATTCGAAGACTAGATTACTTAAGTCAGTGTAAAGAAGAGAACAGACACAAATTCCTGACAGATGATGTGAAAAACGTAAATTGAGTGATGCAACTGCAGCAAACTTGCAAAGCTGAAAAATCGAACTGAAAAATTGCATGATGCGTTGTTGCAAGAGTCAATCAGTGAAGTGCTTATTGACATTCTCAGAAAACGGAGGAGAGCATTAAGTGAAAAGACAGTTTTTATAAATATGAGCACTGATCTCAAATCTGTGCATACACTAGTATTTAAACACTTCAGTTCAAAAGTTTGCAGTCTGTAACATCTGTAAGGTCTCTCATGGTGTATGCACCAAAGAGAAAGCAAGGAAAGCACATGAAACCTGAAACAAAATTATTGGAAGGATTATAGTGTAAACAGCACACCACTAAAAAATTACAGGACATGTAGTGCAATGAAACAAAAAATCAGAAAATATTAAGAAAGGTCCAGAAATACAGTAAGATCACAGCTTGATGAATTCCATTAAAGGAGGTTTCTATAAATGCACACTGCTGGAACTACATTACGTCTTGCACAATGAGTGTGTGTCCGACTGTGGCTATAAGCATATCGAAACATTGTTTTCCATTCCTATTTTAAACTAATATGGGAATCTAATTCAAAACATGTTTTTGTCCAAGTCAGAGTGGTGACTCAAAGCAGAAACTAAATCAAACTGAAAGGGGGGGAATAATAAATGATCATACTGGCATCAGCAATCGAATTCCCCTTTGAAAAAATAAGATTTGTATATCATGATGTACTGCTAATGTGTCAGATTCTGGAAGCGAAAGGTCAAAAACAACTTCTGATACCATACACAGACTGATCTATCTCTATCTCATAATGCCAAATCTCATTTATTCCATCAACATGAAAAAAAACAACAACAACTTGATTGTAATTAAATGATTGTAAATGAGGTCCTGTTTCATCTTGAACTGAATTCTTCTAAAATTCTTCTTATGGTAACATTACAGTGAAACCAATAACCAAAATGACTGGAAAACAACTATGGCAACATCAAAAATTCTAAATTAGTTTTTTTTTTTTACACCTATTTCCACATTTAAATCAATCTGCAATAGTCTCAATCTAGTGAACCTGACATGGTCAGAATAAAATCATCAGATGCATCAAGCAAGCAGTTTACCTACACAATTCTCTCCACTGGATAATATCCCAGCTTCTAAAAACATTACAAGCTGGCGCTGTGGTGGCGATGACTATATGATTATAGCCTCTGATGTCAGGTTCAAATGTTGGATTTTGCAGAATTAGGTAAGACAGTGGTTGTTATTTATTATTCATATTGGCTGCCACGCGAATGGAAAACCAAAGCACGCCTGCAGTATATGCCCTTGAGTCACTTAAATAATTCTTAAATATGACGTACTGTAAGTTGACTTGCTGGGATGTGACAGTGGCTCTCTAAATGAGGGCTTCTACAGTCTTGATGTCAGAATAGTTAGGCAGATATCCACACTGAATAAATGTTAATCATTACATTGATTGCCTAATGGCACACACAGTATGAAAATATGCATTTTTGGTAATTCTTTATAGATCAATAAAGAATGAAATTGTGGTTACCCTTTCAGTCGAATCACTTCGATGTTACACATGGGAACTCGCCAGAGAGACCAATTGCCTTTGGCTTTTTACTAAAGGCCAATGAGAATTGGCGTGCACTGATTACGCTCAGGTGCACCTCATCACTGCGTGAGTATAAGAGGGCACGCGCACAGTGCACATGCAGACTTTCGCTTCAGAGCCGTTGTGTCTTTGAGCTGATGCTGATCCCCTGCGGTTCCGAAAAGGAGTTTGTTGCTGTGGAGATCGTTTTAAAACATCAAAGAAGTTCCCGTTCCTGCTCTCTTCGTCTGACAGCGTTTCTGGGCGTCTGTCAGCGGATCCTGCGAGCTTGTGGCCTTTTTAAAGGCCGGCTGTGCCAGCTTTCGCTCATCCAGCGAGCAAAAATACCCACTGAGTGCACGGAGTTGCCGCGTTTGGGTCTCCCTGGGCGACCAGGAAAAAGAGCAGAATTTCTACGGTTGGTGAAACATTCTGTAACGGGATGTCTATCCGACCGTGCATTGCTGGGTGTGGAAGTTTTCTCACCTCTTCAGATGGTCATGAGCGTTGTCTGTCATGCCTGGGCTGAGAGCATGCTCAGGCAGCGTTTGTGGAGGGCTCATGCGTTTATTGCGAACGTATGACCCTGGCCACGTTGAGATCCCGCCTCTCACTCGTGGGACGGCTCCCCTCGCAGGCTTCCCCTGGCGGTAAAACGCTGGACCGTTCGCGGTTCACGGCAGCTACGGCGAGACGCCTGGGGGATCTCCAGGTGAGTGTTGAGTGTGCCTCGTCCAGTGAAAGATCTGCGCGAGCCTCTCACGCACCGCGTGGTCCTGTGGAGTTTTCAAGGGAGACCGCTCCCCCTGCTACGCCAGGCCCGAGTGTGTCCTTTGGAGCTCCTCGAGGGGTAGAGATTTCTTCTGCACCATCAGAGGGTGGTTCCGATGGTGTAGCTGCCGCTGCGGCGGACGAGCGACGCCCCGTGGCGCCTGCTCCGTCTGCAGCCGACACTGAACTGTCGAACATGCTCCTCCACGCCGCGGCAGGAATCGGCTTGCAGGTGCCCCGTGTGCCTGGGACCGACCCTTCGCGGCTGGATGATTGGTTCCTGGGGGCCAGAGATGCGGCACCGCCGCCCTCTCCCCCAGTGCCTTTCTTCCCGGAGGTGCACGAAGAGCTGACCAAGTTGTGGCGAGCCCCTTACTCGTCACGCT
>JAUMHQ010000081.1:5148436-5160175 GCA_032361165.1 Enteromius paludinosus
AACTCTTGCATAGATTATGATAGAAATAAATTTCCTTTTTCCTGTGCTTGCTGGCATGTGTTGGAAACAAATAAAATGTTGTTTGCAGGGAGCTGAGGCACTCAGGGCCTGAACTATACACTTTCAAATTTCAGTTTAGAAAAAAAAAGTGCCTCTTTTTTGTCTTTATTATAACACAAATAATATATACAATAACTTTCATTCATTTCAACAGTGTTTTATGTCATTTCAAAAGATTTCCTTTAAAATGATACCAATCTTTTGTATATACATCTCTGCAAATGCAGGTGGAATTCCCCAAAATAGTGTAAGAGGTTAATTATACATAAAATAGACATTATTTAGTGATTCAATACTTTATGATGGATAATTATTCCATAACCAACAGCCAAATCATTCTTAAATCTCTGTAGAGTATGTACTATGCAGAAAAATGTCAGTATATGTGTGTCCTAAACAACACAAACGTTTACTTGCGACAGCTATCCCTTATAAGTAGGTTACTCCATTTCCACATATTGCACAACAGATTCAAGTTAGTCATGCAAATAAACCAACAAAAAGTTGCTTTTTCAGAAAGCTGAAATTTTGCTAACATGACTGTACCCTAACATGACATTTGACAGTATTAACAAATCTAATGAATCAGTTTTAATACGTCTTGCCTCTATCTTTCTCTCTTTTAATAGAAAAGACTTAGAGAATCATATAAAAGTGACCTTTTAGTTAACGTCAACACTAAAAAACATTCAACACCCTCTTTATTCCCACTCTGTGATATACTTGAATAAAATGTTTAATTAAATGAAAAAAAATAATACACTAACAAAGGGTAAGTTGCTTTGGTGATGGAGGAAGTAATTAGATTTTGATCAAATATTTTGAGGACTTTCTTGGGAAATATTTTTTTATATATTAGGTTTAATCAAGAAAATTAGTTTATTGAAAACAAGAATAAACAGCACAGGCCACATTAAACATTTGGTATTTAACATGTGTAACATGCAACATAACCAAGGAACTGGATGACACTGGTCACGGGTCAGCATAAAAGAGGAACAAATCATTGGCTTAGCAAAAGCACTCGGGCCTCGGACTGATTAGTGGATCCAGATGGCAGTAGGAAGACTACATTCTTGAAGGGATATTACTAATAATGAGCATTGCTGGAGGGAGTTTGGGAGCCATTCAAAAGCTTTAATGTTTCAAAGATGCTCTTTTCCACCTCTACCTTTCCTGCTCCTGTAGTGAGTGTACTCACCAGGGGAGCCGGGTCTATAACACACTCCAGACCAATACCTCTGACGTGACTTCCAACACGAGACCCCTGTGTCTACATACTAAGAAAGCACAAGAGCTCATGGTGAAACACCTACATACTGTAGCTCGGCAAAGTAAGACACTAAGTGATTGTTAGGTTGTTGACAGTCCTGCTGAAAAGAGCATCACACACTATCTTTTGTCATGGTGGTGTTGTCACAACCATTTTTCATTAGTTTTAGTTTTTATTCCGTTTGGACTTTTTGTTTTCAAATTCAGTTAGTTTTAATTAGTTTTTAGTGGCAGATTTGCTAGTTTTTATATTTTGAAATTGCTTAATTTTAGTTTAGTTTTTATTAGTTACAGTGTTAGTTTTTTTTTTTGTCAGGTGCATGAATCAAAATCACCACAATAAGTATTGTATAATAAAAACTATAATATAACAGTTTTCACTGATATATTTAATGGTTTCTGTTGTCAGAAAAACGGAATGAACATGAAATAGTGACTGAAATGCACCCCACTCTAAACTAGCTCTATTTTACAAGATGTAAATCTGGATTAAAATCCTGATTTATAATCAAGCCGTTGTTTGATGAAGTCAAATACAAGTAAGATATAAACAATGGCTATGCTGTTTTTTGGCTATATTTGCAGGTAAAAGCGAGTTAGAAGCAACATAATATCTATTTTAACTGAAAGCCCTGCTCCTCTCAGCTGCTCGCTTAACAGAACAGACGCAGAGAGAGGTGTGTGCGCGCGAGCCTGCGGCGTCGTGGACAGACTGTGGACACATGACGTCATAGACTACGTGGTGCGGGTCAAACACCTGGCTTAAAACAGGCAGTGGGAAGTAAATAGATTTTAATTCAACCCAAAAGGCTTATTACAAAGGCGAAAACGAAGGACGTTTTTGTTGTAATATTAGTTCCTTAAGTTAGTTTTGTATACACACAAAACAGTTTCAGTTAGTTTTCGTTTATTTATCTATTTTTTTCAGTTAACGAAAATGCTTTTTCAATTCAAGTTTTAGTCTTTTCATTTGTTTTCATTAACTATAACAACCTTGGTCACAACTAGTCTTCGACACTAATCAAGTCAAAACTACGGTGGCCGAGAGAGCTCGATGCGCTGCAAACTTAAAAATACACATGCAAACACAAGAAAACACATGCAAACAGAAAAAAAACACATGCAAACAGAAGAAAACACATGCAAACAGAAAAAAACACATGCAAACAGAAGAAACACATGCAAACACAAGAAAACACATGCAAACAGAAAAAAACACATGCAAACAGAAGAAACACATGTAAATAGAAAGAAACACATGCAAACAGAAGAAACACATGCAAACAGAAAAAAAACACATGCAAACAGAAAAAAAACACATGCAAACAGAAAAAAAACACATGCAAACAGAAGAAAACACAGAAAAAAACACATGCAAACAGAAGAAACACATGCAAACAGAAAAAAAAAACACATGCGAACACAAGAAAACACAGAAAAAACACAAGCAAACCGAAAAAAACACATGCAAACTGCAAATTCTCAAACACAGAGAGGCGCTGCAAACACGCTGCAAATAGCACGGACCACAACGGAAATGTTTCAGGGGGATCTCAAAAAGACCTCTAGCTAACATAGCATTAAAATAATGTTTCACAGTTAAGTGTGTAATTCGTCAGATTAGTCTTACAATATCCAAAAGACCGTATGATCAGGTTGTTAAAATAAACACTAAAAAACTTTTAGTTCAGCAACAACATCTCTGATCTGACCAAAAGCCACGGGACAAATAATCAGGTCCCAGATGGGTTTGTCACTTTTTGAGG
The DNA here is from genome assembly GCA_032361165.1 of Enteromius paludinosus. Taxonomy (NCBI): domain Eukaryota; kingdom Metazoa; phylum Chordata; class Actinopteri; order Cypriniformes; family Cyprinidae; genus Enteromius; species Enteromius paludinosus. The sequence goes on from JAUMHQ010000081.1 coordinate 5,151,535, forward strand.
TCCCCCTGAAACATTTCTGTTGTGGTCCGTGCTGTTTGCAGCGTCTCTCTGTGTTTGATTGCGTTGTAAGAATTTGCAGTTTGCATGTGTATTTTTTCTGTTTGCCTGTGTTTTCTTAAGTTTGCAGCTCGTTGAGCTCTCGGCCACTGTACAAAATTGCTCTTTGTGTAGGTTTAATTACCACATGTACTGATCTTGCTGAGTTAGATGTGTTCCTAGGTCAACATATTTTTTGTTGACCCTGGAACAACATATGACTACAAAACATTAGTCTTGACCATATCCCTGCAACTAAACTTAACCTTAACCGTGAGTAATCCCTAAAATCAGAGGAAATGAGAAATGAATGACACTGATTTACAAGCACCAAACACTGCAAGCCTCAATTTATATAAACTGGTTCTTCAGACCTGATTGGCTAATCACAATGTTATTCCAGGGTCAACAAAGATGTTGATACAGGAGCATGTCACACTTGGTAAAATCAGGTTCTGCGTAGTAGCCATTAAGCCATTCCTTTTTCTTAACTTACCACTGTACATGTTTGACTTTCAAAAAGCCATTTGTCAGAATGAGCCTGGCCTGAGCATTAAATAGACCATGAAATTTGTAATCTAATTGTCGTACCAATGAAGTAGTTGTTTCTATGAATCACTGCCTTTAGAACCCCTTGATAGTACCCCACAAAACCTAACCTGAACCCCATTACCTCACCCCACTTCCTGCTTCACGGACTGTGAAGAGGCTGCACATTATTGGTTTCCTGTAAACCCATGGGAAGTAGGGCCAGGGTGGTGATAATGACAGAAGGAAAAAGGAGACCGATTAGGAGGACAGACCCCAATGGGAGGCTTGCGGAAGGACAAATTCTATTAAAATCCCATAAGCTGGTCCTCTGCAGTTGCTCTGCTATAATGCATGGAATATGCAGAAACCACAAAACCTGATATGCTTATACTGGAAATAAAGCCAGTAAAACAAAGTATTGCAGTATCACTGAGTCATGCAGAATCTCGGCAAGGAAATGTAGACCACGAATTCTTCAAGAGTTGAAGTTTCTGGTGTTGTTCTTGTGCCCTGTGCTGTGTTATGTAGACTTTGAGAAAGAGTGAGTTTGGTAAGTGCAGGCTTGATTCATTCCAGAGGTTCTGCTAACTCGCGTATCGGCTTTCTTCTCCCACTCCAGCCCTCTGGAGTGCTGTGATGGCACAATATGTAATCAAAGGAGGCCTGATAGCATATATATACAATGCACAGGGCATATGGAAACCCAAACATTTCAATGCAAGCTGCTTGGCTGTAGTGGTCAGCCAACTGTTGACTGGGCTCCGAAAACCTGGGCAACTGTTGAGTGGAAGTTGTCATGACAGTTTCAAAACTCAGAGTTACATAACCAGTTCTTGGATGAACATGATGGTAAAGCAGCAAGCCCAGTTTTAAGACAATACACTTCATTTAGATCTCGAACCCCCATTAACAGTTGAATAATACAAATTAAAACCCAAGAGGGACCTTCATCATCGGAGGCAATGTTTGTTTGTGTTGGCAAGAAACTTTATGTTGAATGCAGAAATAGAATGTAGAAAGTAGAATGAAAACCAGGGTGGCATGGTTGGATGGATATCCACTGTAGAGATATCGGATTCTTATGCTGAACAAACAAATATCTCAAATAACATCTCTGGTCTGTGGTAACTCTTTTAATGATGTGGGGTGAAAGCACTGAACCACAAAGCCAAAAGAAAAGGGCTTATGGGGTTGCTTTCAGGCTATTTTGCAGTGCCATGCTCACAAGAGGGCAAAAGTGATATGAAAATCATTAAAGGATGCCAATGTGTGTACCGTTTAATATTAAAAAGCCATTCGTCTATTTTGTAGATCACACAGTCTCTTCCCTCAAAATAGGTGCTTATTGGCCAGAATAAGAACAGGCATACCAGACTTTACGCAGATAGTTATTTGATTATATCCATCACCTTTTCCCTAAGGAATGAACATGCCAGGTGGTCGAAGAGTACGCTTACAAACTTTTTCCAGATGATCTCTTTAAAGGAATACTTGTAGCCGTCCAATAGTACAAATTTACACATTTCACTAACTGTTGCAGAATATGAAGATATCATATTTATATTCCTATCTCTAACATGAGCAAGCTATACCAACATTTCAGTGTTTCGGTATTTATTCTGCGGCTCCATTAAAAGGCATTTACAATATTGTTGTCCTTTGGCTGACCCAAACTACAATATATGATAATGAACCGAGGTCAACATAAATTTGACCACCCTATTCCCTCATTAAGCCATGTTTGTTTTTCGTCTCTGATGACTCTGGCCAACAATCGACCATTCCTTTATCACAAGAAGTAGAACCACACCAATGAGATCTTTATCTTCGATGGGCAGCAATTTGCATGAGTGGAGTGTTTGAACAGCTGACATGATAGTGTACTTTGGCACATGCACAATGTTAAATATACCTTCCATTCCTCGTATGACTGGTAAAAATGGCTGTACTTCACCAAATACGCTCAACATGAGTCACATCACAGAGTAAAGCGTCATGCATCAGCGTGCAATGCAACACAAGCCCACATACTCAATAAAAAAATCACTGTCTGGTGCAACTCCAAGTCTGTATTTTGAGTGAAGGCTGGGATGTTTTTTGTGTCTGCTGCTGAAACGATGGCCCCTGTGCACCTTGGGCTACACTGTATGCTCAGCACATCTCGTAGAAAAAGTATTTCAAGATCAAGTACATGCTAAAGATCTTTCATTCAAAAAACACTCAATTACATGTGCTTCAATCAACTTAGCAGAACAATGGATGTAATAAAGTTTGTTTCATTGTGGATGTCTCAAATGACCCATTTAACTACGTGGTTTTGGGACCAAAAACCAGAACCACACACTGCGGGCCAGGAAGACCACATGTCATCTACACCACGCCAATGCTGTGGGTGGCACACCAGCACTGTGGAAACTAAACAGTCACTGGTCTTTGTATGTGTGGATATTCTTGTAAAGGCACAAAGGGACTACTTCTCCAATTACCACAAAAGCAATGAGGTGCACAGAAAGCACCGAATCCTGGGGAATAAGATTGTTTTTTACCTTCCATGACTCACCATTCTATTCTACTACGTAATCAAATAAAGCATATGGTGACGCTGACTTTGCCGAGTAGGACGTGTTCCTGGATCGACATCTGTTGTTGGTCCTGGAACAATATACTTGTCAAACAAACACAGGCATAAACCTAACAATTAAACACCCCAGCCCAATGCTTACCCAATGCTACACCTAACAATGTTTCGTAACTAGGATCAATGCAACAAGTTTGGCTGCGTAGAATAAGCGTCAGACTGGTGTAGTATCATGATACACAGCCAATCAGAAAATATTTCATGCTTATTCAGAGATCTCTCGCTCCTATCTCGTCACATATTGACGCTTGGTCAGGATCCCTCGGTATCACTTTTTAACACGCAAGGTACCCCTTTAAATTCAAGTCATGATGCATGTGTAAAAGTTAGTGCTGTGAAAGAATTAATCATGATTAATCGAATGCAAAATTAACACTTTTGTTTACATTATGTGTACTGTGTATATTTTTATGCACATATATATACATATAGTTTATATTTTAAAAATATTTACATTCATACGTTGAGATTCTCATATTTTATATTATATATAAATATATTTAATATATAAACATTACATATTTTTCTTAAAGGCACAATATATACGTTTTTGCCACTAGAGGTCGCATTTTCAAAACAATAACAGAGGCGAAGTTCGATGACACAATGATGGAGTGTTGAACTTTGGGATAAGTCATTTTTAGGGCTGTAACGATACACGATATGAAACCGAAATCGCAAAACTCAGATCCACGATCCTGAGTCGCGGTGTGAAAAGGGTGCATCGCGACACACCCCGTGACTACCTTGAATTGCGCGCAGATGACATATCACGCACGCGCGGTTTTGAAATGAACTCGCGGCTCCCGTTTCTTTGCGTGTAGATCTGTTTTCCTCTGGCATATGTGATTTACCGCGCGCGCCAGCATCAGTGGTGCGCTCGCATATTATTGGCATAGATTTGCCGCCATAGATATGCGACCAGTTTCAGTTGACGATAACGAGGGGTTCAAGTATTTACTCAGTGTGCTCGAGCCCAGTTATCTATTACCAAGCCTGGCGCAAATAGTTTTAAAAATCGTTTTTTTCCTCCCACCCCCCAAGAAAAAAAAACGTGATACGAACCGAATCGTGGGTTTGGTGAATTGTTACAGCCGTAGTCATTTTCACAAATCATTCTCACGGATGAAAAGCTCATTTATATCCGTTTTATCACCTAACCACCTACTCATGACTATTACTTACACAATGAATAATATATATTTGCTTACCAGTCTATTAAAACACGCGCGAGAGCGGAGTCTCTGTCCAGTCCAAGGTTTTCACGATGCTTTTCACGACACCGATATTTGTTCTCGCTTTATTTCGGGGACTGTTCCAATATCTTCTTGCCTCAGTTTGTATACATCTATGTTTTTGGGACTGTGGAGAGTGTAATCATGATCCATGATGTGTAAACGCACAATAAATAACTACCACTTCTGTATTTGTCCACGTGTGTCGCCGTAGTATTCATAGACGGAAACTGAGGATAGTGCGGATATTGCGTCATTGATAGGCGACAATGAACAGGGACGGTCCATTATTTAAATCTGGAATTTCTTTGAATTTACCAATCCTACAGAACTTTTGAGATAACGTAAGTACACAACTGCATGAAATATTTAACACCGTGCAAAGAAACTTCAACTTGTTCAACTTCAACCCTAACCCAATCCATTTCTTAACAGCATCAACACTTAACAAACACAATGGCAGGTTTGTATTGTATACTTACTTATCTTAGAATAGGTATTTATTAATAACCCAATTTGTAAATAAATCATGGCAATATTCCCATGCTCATCTTCTCTGTGTATGATGCCAAAGATTTCTCACTGAAAGCAATGGAGCATGCTAAAAAAAATGGGCATTTAAAAGGATCCTGACCAAGTGTAAATATGTGATAAATTGGGAATGAGGATGTGTTTGTTTATTGTAAAGTTAGTAAAAGGGTTAGGGAAAGACCTTCGATCACTTGTCACTTTAACACGCCATGCCTGGTTAGGACACAATGTGTTATATCCCTGAGCCGATCCAGGAACATGTGGCCCTTGGTGAAATCACCATAACCCAGAGTACTTAGTGTGTGTCTATGTCATGTCAGTGACCTACCGTGACCCCTCCCTCCCCCTGGACCCCATGTTGGACCCCTACCTCCCAGCACGCTGCAGGTGATGGCTTCTGTGTGTTGCGCCAGGAGTTCAGCTTTAGCAATGGCAGCCAGTGACAAGTAGCTGGACATGTTTCTACTCAGCTCTTGGTTCCCCTGCTGCAAGAACCTCACTGCGACAGGGACCGCTAATGCCATCACTGGAGGCCTGTTGTAATTCTGGAAAATAATAAATCAACCCAATTTTAGACCTGCTTGTATGGTCACAGATTCGTTTAACTAAACAGAGGCCTCAACTGAAATGCTAAATTAGAAGGCTCATTTCTATAAAACAATGAAGCATGTGCTAATTCTGCATGCCAATAAAGATTTGATATATTCGGGGAGTAATCACATGCGGATTAGCTGGCTGCTTAGTTAACTATAGAAATAACTAGAGATACTATGTAAGGCATTAAAGGCAGAAGTAAGCATTTCAAATGAATAAAATGAACTGAGCAGAGGAACAGAAGGATACAGAGAGTGTGTGAAATGTTCTGCTGCCCTCTAGTGTAGAAGATGTGAACAAAACAGGTGGAAAATCAGATAGATATTAAGGATGTTTTTTTTTTTTTTATCATTACACTAATGCATAGTAAGAACATTTAATATATGGTCAAAATAAAATTATTAAAATTTAAGTTGAAATACTGTATGAGTGCGATAATTAGAGAATTACTGTAATAGACATGGTGCGAGTATAAATTTCATTTCTTCTGTAGCAAGTCAAAAGATTTTCCTTTACTGTGAAAAGAATGGCCAATTATTACATTCCTGCCTAAAGGGAAATGTCCTTGAATATCGGAACTAAAACTTTAAAAGGCATGCCATAGGGCAAATAATTTCCAAAGAATCCAAGCTAATTATAAAACACCCACTTGAATATGTGACTGCTGCTCAGATCAAAGAGCCCTTCCACAAATAGTTCTGAAGAACTCAGGCATAAGACTGTTCAAGCTGCAGTTCTCTAATGAATACTGATCTCCACCACTACCCAGAATGCATCACTCTAGCTCAGCCTCTCTCTAAACCCTTCTCTAAGACTCATATGCGGCTTATTATGTAAGTGAATGTGCATGTGTGTGTGTGTGTGTGTGAGAGAGAGAAAGAGAGTGGAGTTATTGAGTGGAAGGATGTGGGAAATCCACTGGAAGCAGAGTGAAGCGAACATCCAAAGAAGCGGGAGCAACTGTGTCATGCCTGTGAAAAATCTTTTTGAAACAGAAATAATTAAAAAGAGATTACGGCTAATTGCTGTTGTCAGGCTCGTCAGTTCCATTTTCAGACGTGCCACTTGATTTGCTGAGAATGAGTATAATAATTGCTTCACAACTGACAAATACGGACGCTTTTCACATTTCTGTGGATCTTAGTGATCATAATTGTAGTCTCAGAATGACTGATGCATAAGATACACAAAATGAGAAGTCATCGTCTGATTGGTTGATTTTTAAAAGATTTTCCAGGATGTCAATGAGCCTTTTTAGTTTAAGACATCACGCTTTTTTTTATGTTTATGGTTGTGCTGCACTTTTTGGACCAACTATACCCTAGTCTGACGGCTGAAGGTGTGGAATACATGGTAGCGTTCATTGGCCAAGGCCCGCCCATGAGACCATTGGACCGACGTGTCAAACAACATCAGTTATGTTCTGCATCACATTTCCGGAGTGGAAACGTCGCCACAGTAACAGACTACAGTGTAAACTGTGCACTGATGATCCTGAAAAGTGCTCGTCATCACAGTTGTAAACACGACGGCTTTCTTATTTCGTGAGGTGTTTGGTGTGACGGCATCTTTGTTTCCAGGCAGAATGTTAAAGACCACAATCCACACATCTCCCAGAAATCCTGTATCATTTTTACCAGAAGACAATTTAGAAACTCCTGAAGTGTTTCCAGATAAGCGAGCCATATGCATTAGACCTCCATGGGCGTGACGTCTAACTGTACCCTGACTCTTACCGTCAGAAATCAGCTGTCATGTTTATAGGCTAAATGTAGAGAAATGATTAAGGAATCATTTGCTTGCTCTGACCCTCAAGTGCTGCTTCTACCTGCAAGATGCAGCTGGTGATGTCGGAGGCGATCTTGGCATGGGGTGTGTCTTCATCTTTGCCCTGCGGCTGGAGGTTATGCTCGAGACAAGACTCCCATAATGACACAAGAGCTGCTCCGTGCCTCTCGATCGAACCTGTTTCTCTGATGGCTGTAGTGATGCGCGTGATGCAGATCTCCACCACCGCTTGGTCATTGTCATTGGTCAAGTAGTCCTGCAACATATAATCACGTAACTGAGCGTGAAAACTGACACCTAAAAGAAAATTTCAGCCAACTCTGCAAACTGCTTTGATTATAATAGGAGCAATTTAGTTTGACCACACTGTGTGTAAATGCCAAGGTGATGTCAGTTTCACAGATCTGCAATACACTGCATTTGGTTTTATAGTGTATGACTGTTTTAAACCTTTTGTTTTTAGCTTTTTATTATACAACATCAAGTTTTTTGCACTGACACCAGATTTATCATTGATTTACTAAATGACTCTTATGTTCTGGTTTGCATCCATCCTGTTTAAATAAACTTTATAAAAAAATTTATAAAATGAAGCTTATTTACATTTCTGAAAGCATGAAGTATCTTTAAACTAGAAAGTTTGGTAGCAAATATTTTCATCTTTGCGTTGTGGCATGTTCGGAATGATAATGTTATGCAAGTGACTGTGGAAAGGAGGACACTGTAGGCCCTGGAGAGAGAAATCCATGAGAAGAGAGGATGAGAGAAGGCTACCCCCGAGACACTGGATGAGCCCAAATCTGTTTACAAAAGCCTGCCAGAACAAAGAAGCCCAACGAGGCAAGAGGAACTGGCTTTATCACGCTCAGTGACACCAACATTCCCTTCAAACTTCTCTCATTTAAATTTAAAATATGCTAAGTGTGGACATGAGGGGTCATCTTATTCAAATTATTCAGATATGCAGTGATGACAGGGTCAGTGATCAGCCAGAACAAGCCATATGCTCTCTTACTTCACTTCTAAGCATGTGATCAGTTAAGGAGAAAAAGGAAAGAAACCTCATATAATAATAACCATTTAATACTTATTGTTGCAACCACTGTACTGTAAAATAAAATAAATGGAAACATTTGTATGTAGTAATAATGTAACGCCCCTGCACAGTGTTTGTTGTTGTTCTTCTCCCATGTGCTCAGTGTGATGGGGGGTGTCAAGGATACATCCTTGGCAGGACTAGTCCTCCCAAGTCACTTCCTTCAGAGGCTAGGCGAGGCTCCTCTTAAGC
>JAUMHQ010000081.1:5198868-5209504 GCA_032361165.1 Enteromius paludinosus
GTTATGTCCATGTACTGAACTTTTATTATTCAACCATGCCAAGGTCAATTCAGTTTTCCATTCTATGGCACCTTTAAGCTTTAATATATTTTCTGTAAGAAATTGACTAAATGCCTTCATGGAAAATAATTTTTACTTACTATCCTAAGGATTTTTGGCAAAAATTTTGATTTGATTAATTTTGACCCATACAATGTATTTTTGGTTATTGCTACAATTATACCCCAGCGACTTAAGACTGGTTTTGTGGTGCAGGGTCACACATATGAAATCTGAGATGCATATTTTGTAGTGTTTAAATTTGTATTTATAATTACATCACAAAAAAAAACCCTGCTCATTTGTATGAAATATTAAAATTGAATCAGCTAAACTCAAATTAAATATATGGATAAATAATAGAGAGACGCAACAAAAAATATCTGTTACAATGCACTTTGAATGACTGGCTAGAAACGAGAATGAAAAGCAGAAAAAGGCTAAATCAGAGCAAGCAAGATGATAAATCATGACTTTAAAAAAAGGAGACAAAAAACTGGTGTTAACTTTTGCCTTACATTTGCCTTGAAATTAACCATTAACAAAGCAAACTGTATTTGCTCAAATAGATCAGACACAGGTCTAAGATAAATAAGATTAGCCAAGTTTGTGTGTGCGTAAGCAATCATTTCTCACCTCCTCATGCTGAAAGTTGTCCACCAGCCTGGCAAAACAGAGACAAGTGCTTTCCACAGATTTTTTATCCTGTAAAAAAAAAAAGTCATAATAAAAATGCTGATACATCTGAAGTAGACAGCGTTGATTTTATTGTTTACACCCAAAGTCCGGCATCTGAAAGTCAAACGGGTATGACTCACACCCAAAACACTATGGCAACTATATGCCCTTGCGGGGTATTTATGTTTGTGTTACACATTCAAACACTACATCCGTGCATCTGCTCTTGTAAATGTGAATGAGATATCGGTTTCAGCTCATCACCTGGTGAGTGAGTCTCTGAGTGAGCAGGGGCAGAGAGTCAGCCACGAAGTGAAACTCGTCCGGCGTGATGCTCTGGCAGCAGTTAGCAGCGATGGCTAATGCGTTCCTCTGAGCATTGATGCTGAAGAACTCCAAGTACAGCAAACAGTCAGCGAGACCTCCCTAGAGAGATCAAAACAAAACAGCACAGCCTTAGCAGGATGGCATTTTCTACAATAAAATAAAATGGGCCAACAGAACAGTTTCCACGTTGAAAGCACACCTTTGTCCACACATCTACTCTCATCTTGTTTAACTCAATTCAGTTTGACTGGTGACTTATATTGGTTTGACCTAGTAATTAAGGAACACTCAGAAAGCATCTGTACTCACAGCCTGTAAAATGGCTTTGCTGTGCCTCCGTGACAACATCTCCAAGGCGGTCAACGCTTGCTCTGCCACGTCGATAAACTGTATTACCTGAAGCTGTGGACACAAAGCAAACATTAATTTAAAACAACATACACAATGACAGCTCTTCTAAATACAACATTTCTAAATGACTGGCTGACTCACTCATATATGACTCCCATGAAGATGTTAAACACTGAATATGTGAATGTAAGAGGATATACTTGATGGTGGTTGTGCTGTTGTAACCCATAAAAAGTGAGCGGAGCTAAATTTGCGGTCTACATTTATACTATTATTTCAAAAGAAAAACCTGCTTTCCTTCATATGGCACCTTTATGTCATCCACATATTTGGCAGCCAGGTTTCAAAGGAACGGTGAGGTGCAATTTACCTTTTCCAGGAAGACAGGGATGGCGTCTACCACCACAGCCGAGGAGCGTGGCAGAGCCTCCATCATGTAGGTGAGGGCGCGAGATGCATGATTCATCTGAAAAAAGGACACATGGGGTGAACAGTTATTTCGTTGTTCTCCAATTTTAAGGGTCAAAATTGAATGACTGAGTTGATCATTGCCAGGTGATAGACTCAGTGGCCTTGATCGACTCGCACAATGTTCTGACTCTGCATGGACACATGCACCCACTCACAGAAGCTCATAATACTCACAATATCAAAATTATGCTCCATCTGTAATAGCGTGATCTGCAAAAAGACGACAAGACGACAGTAGGATGTGAGGGTAAGAAGATGCATTTGAAATGCATAGTTAATAACATTTTCACAAATAAAGAGGGTACACGGCTGAATAAAAAAAAATGGTACTGTAAAACGTCTAACCCCTGTACACAAAGGATTATTAGAAGGGAAGCCAAGAATCAGCAGATGAGATATAGACACCATATAGTGAACGCTGCTATAATTCTACAAAAGCAGATCATAAGTAATAGTTTTACATAAACGCAGTGTTTATTGCTCTGAAAACTAAAAGCCTTTAGAACGCGCAACAGCATAGCATTTTTCACTTTTATGGCCTAAAATTTGAATAAACAAAAAGTTCCCTACAAGTACTTTCCTGCCATTATTATTATTATGTGGATCATTTGAATATTTTTTTCCTTCCTGTCTAATAGGGCAGTTCTCGTCCAGAATAAACTACTGTGTAAACCAGATGAGGTCCAGGTGAATTTCCTTATGCAGGGCCGCGTACTCACCAGGGCAGGTACAACGCTCTTGACAGGGAATCCTCCCAGCGTCTCCTCATTACCCATCACTAGCAGCTGGCACATCTCTATAGCAGCCTGGAGCTGCTGGGATTCGTCTCCTGTAGCCTGAAGCCCCTGCAGCAGCTGCTGTGCCTTTGAGCCTGCAAGTGCAGAGAGAGACAGAAGACGGACATGTTGAGCAGAGGAAATACTCAATCATCCCAGAAAAATGACAAACATAAGTCAACGACACTCACTAGCGCCACTCCCGATGGTCCTATGAAACAGCTGAGACATACGGGGCCCAAATGGGCCAAACAGGTGAGGAGGAAGGCCCCTGGCCTCCAGCAGAGCTGTAGAGAGAGGGAGAAGGGAAAAAATTAGACAAAATTACACACAACTAGATGTTTCAGTTACATTACATCCAGTTACAGTTCAATTCCATTCGCTTTGATGCCAAAAATAAAAAAGATGAGCAGAAAAATCATGCATTTTGACAATAATTGTGTGAAAAACATATGTTTGTAGTTACTACCAGTATTGTGTAAAAACAAAAATTAAGAAAATAAAATAATCAGTCCATTGTGTTGAGAATTGACCCATTTGACCAAACACATCCTGTGCATTAGATTGTTTTAAAATGAATTTAAATGATTCAAGATATTCAATTATTTTTCTCATCTTTAGATTATTTTTCTATTTTGCCATTTTAATTATAGTTGGCTAAAATGAATTGACATGACATACTGACTAAACTGAAAGATATCTTCATCTAAAGAAAAAACTTTTAAAGAAAAAAATATATTTTTAGTTTATTTTATTTACTTCACTGAAGATACAGTTATTTTTACAAACAGTTAAAAAAATGAAATAAGTAGGAGCACACATACCTTGCAGTCTTCCCATTTCAGAGTCATCTGATTCACTCTCTCCAGAGGTGGTCATGCCAACAGCTCCAGCTACTGAGCTAGACGCTTCACAGCAGAAAGAGAAAATTAGCATTGAATAAGACATTTTATGCCAACGTTAGGACACAACCATTGTTCTCTTAACTCATATGTTCATAGTTTCACATCCAATCTATAGTCAAATCTCATTACACTCACCTGACGCCCCTTGTGGTGTCTCCTCTGTACGTGCGGCTGATGAATTGGCCCCATCCTGGTTGTTGTCGGAGTCGGCCATTTTCTCCTGTCGGCGAGATTCGGCTGCTCCGCGCTTGCCCAGGCCTGAGCCTCGCCGACTACAAAGAAAAGACACAACAGGAAACACCAATATATAAAAAAGTAAAATACTAAAATAAAATAAAATAATCCTAAATTATCAAAATTAACCATTTACAGTTGGTATTGAATTGATTTTTCTATATTTTATTTTAGTTTGACTTTATTAATAAAAAGTGTTTAACTAGCATGCTTTTGTGTTTTGCTTTGATACAGAGAACCTTGGATTTTCACTGGTATTGGTACCGAATACAGAAATGTTGGTATCATGACAACACTAGTTGCCAATAGGGTTGGGCGATGTCGACCAATTTGGCATCATATGATGTCTAATGTGAAACATCGCGATGGACGATGGCATCATCGTCATAGGTGGCGGTTGTTGGGGAAGTGGGGGGTTGTTTAGTTGTAACAAACACCAAGCCCCCCCACGACTGACAAAAATGACAAAAACAGTGTTCGCCCGAGCAGGTGAGAGAAAAATCGAGCGCACATCAAGTGAGCGCGAGGGTTTGAAATGAGCTCGCGGGACCCGTTTCTTTGCATGTACATCTGTTTTCCTCTCTCAGAAAGGATTTACCTCGCTCGCCAGCATCAGTGGTGCGCTCGCTTATTAATGGCATAGATTTGCCGCCTGGTTGCTGCGGCGGGGGTGGAGGATCGTGATGCCGGCTCAGCATCGTGATGTCTATCGGCCATCGGCGATGGCATCGTCTATCGACCCAACCCTAGTTGCCAATATTATTTAAATTTACCATCCTCTGTGTGAATGGGGCGTTGTTAGGAATGGGGTGTTGTTTGTAAGGATGCAGAGTCGTTTTATAAAATAATTAATACATTGTAATGTTTTATCAAATAAAGAAAAAATAACTCCATTTAATGAGGTCATATGTGTGGAGTTTTTCACAATGCTTTAAATGAAACGCAACCAATCAAGGTTTCCAAGCATTCAGAAAAACTAATTCTGATGCATAATCTAAAACACTGCACCCGATTTCTTATGAGGATGAACTGGAAGTTCCAGTAAAGTAAGTAACCGAACAAAACAATTGCACATGACCAATTTGAATTCACTGCCTAATTTATCTGGGGAAATCTTTCACCCTCAGGTGTCTGTGAAAAATCACTGAACAACAGTAAATGCGACTGCAACATATACATAAGCAAGACTAGTATAAATTGCAACTTCAATAGATAATACATCTTTCAACAAACACACTTAGTAGATAAAACTACTAAGTAAGAGTTTTGACACTGGTAAAAAAAAAAAAATCAAAATGTTTTTAATGTTTATAAAGTGCAAGCCACTGTAAAGGCATTTATCCACATAAAATTGAATAAGGCCTTTACACTGACCATAGAAGTGAAATGTATGAGCACAGAGACTGTAGTATGTACCGTAACATTTAAGTGCTTAGCTTAAACGTGTTATATTAATAAAGGGCTGTTGAGATGGTATTCCCCAGTGAAACTAATAGAGCCTTGGACCCAGAAAATAGCTATGCTTTCGACAGAACTTAGTAAGCGGATTGTCTTTTTATTTTGCACGCTAGAAAGACACAATTCTCTGGTATGTGCGATATTTCTCCAAAGAAAATGAGCAGTACAAAATGTTGTACATGTATTGTTTATCTTGCATGTTCTAGATGACGATTCAGTACCTGGTGCTGGCGCAAGAGCCCGTGGTCTTCTGACGTGTGCTCCTCCGACAGCTGGGGAGCTCTGCTGGGGGAGACTCACTACGCTTCTTTGTGGACTTCCTCAAACCTAGAAGGAGAAACAAACAGCATTAAATCTAAAATAATCAGAACAGAGGGAAAAGAGTGAGACAGCTAAAGGATAGCAAGCCTAATTTAGAAGGCAGTCACTGAGAGAGATCACAGGAGAACAAAATGTTTTAATCAATCGCACACAGAACAGGATGCTATTCCTCAGCAGGCTACAATGACACATCAGAAACAACTTCAGGCTGCTGAAGTAGGATGATGTACTTTTGAGAGTTTGTATCTCTCAGTAAGATTGGATCAAACCAGGTTCAACATGTAAATTCACCCAAGCTATCATAACTGGATCAAAAGGGGTGGTGTCAAAATTGTATAGTATGCATACAGGGGCAGAGTTCAGCTGGACTTTAATCCATTTTCATATTATTTTACATTTCTTAAATATTAATTAAAATAGTTTTATCGGCCCATCTTTTAGTCAATCACTAACACTTGAATCTGACCACTTCCTAAAACAGACTTTTAGAAAACATTAGTAACATAATGCAAACTGCTCTTTCCATCTGCGTGTTTTACATCATACAAATCTTACAAAGCGGTCAGTGGAGAGGACTAAATATTTACTTCACTTTTGTAAAAACTGTCCACATTTACTGTTCTCATTTTTATTAGAGGCCAACCATTAGTGGTTTTCACCATACATAATAACTAGGTTATGCAAAATTAGTCCCTTTAAACCAAATCAGTCTTATGGTGCGTTCACACCGGACGCACCATAGTATGCCAGTAGTTATAGTAGTTAGACGCGTGAACTTCATTCGCGCGTGAAATTCGCTTCATTGGCGTGTACAACAGATGCGAATCCGTGGCATGAGAGGGGCTTCTTCTCCAGTCTCTGCATTGGTGGAGGGGAAAACAGCAAAACATTCTAAATATTGCTGTTATGGTGCCATGAAATGCAGTTGTATTTCAGGCGAGAATGTAGTTGTTTAAAACACAAATCTGTGGTTTACTAAAAAGTAGAGCGCCTATTTAAAAGTTTGCTTCGCCGATTTCGGAGCCGTGAGCTCCACGTGAACACCTGGTGCTCACTGCTCATGTATCCGCCGAGGGCAGCCTCAAAGCGGCTAGTAATTCTGACTCTTGCTGCTGCCTCCTGATGTCTCTGTAGTGGTTAAACAGGAGGTAAAATTCGTTTTGGGTATTTCTCATAGGCAAACTCTGGTTTAATGAATCTATTATGCATTTCCTTTTTATTCCTGTTTTTATGAAAGTACGAAGATGTAGCATACAGTGATGATGATTTTGTCTTCCATAGTTTCGGAAGTCTCCCTTCGCTTGCTAGTAATCATGTCACTTCTACAGCAAGCTCCTGATTGGTTAACGCGGCGCGAATTTTCGCAGCGAAATGTTCGCACCGCAGGATGTCTATTCGCGTCTTTGCATTGACTTAACATGTAAATCACTCACGCTTAACGCCTCATTCGCGTCCGGTGTGAACACACCATTAGGGTGTATTCACACTAGGCAGTTTGAACTAGTCTGAGTGCTCCGAACCATGCCCGGGTGCTGGAGCATGGAACGGGACGTGTGATGTCACGTTTTTGCGACGCTCCAAAACCAACAAATTGCTATCCAGAAAGTAAACAAGAGCGGTGGATTTGAAACCGTCGCACCATAATGACATAAGCGTGCTCCGACATGAATGCTGAAACCCTATGTGAGTGCAGGCCAGAGGGTGATGGGGAGAGGGGGGACAATTGTGCTTGGGTACAATACCATCACTCTGTTCTTCTACTTGACAATGTTCAGTGCTTTGCTACAATCTGTATTGTTAAAAGTGCTATATAAATAAAAGCGACTATATATATTATATATATATATATATATATATAAATAGGAGGGTCAAGCCACAGGGGGTGATTGACAGCATGAATTGCTATAGTTTCTGCCCTCAGCAAGTAGTTTGGTTGTATGCTGCCCAATTTTTTATTTTTTTTTTCAGCCCCAAAAAAATGACATTTTCCAGATGATATACTAAATCTGTGGGGTATTTTGAGCTGAAACTTCCCAGACACATTCTGGGGACACCCAAGACAAATATAGTACAAAAAAGGCATAACAGGTGCACTTTAATAAACTATTTAATAAAAATAAAACATGCCAGTTGCACACCGGACAAGAAGCACAACGTTTCGACTATAACCATACGAGTTACATTCAATCCATGCGATAGTGATGAAATAAAACAATGAAAATAATGGGAATAATAGCATAGTAAAGCATTAACCCATCATCTAGCGCTGAACTTTGGACACTGCTCACAACAAGCACTTTACTACATGCAGAACACGTTAAGACAGTTTCCACAGAAACCAGGACTTTCTGCACGTCATCTCATTAGCACTTTGTGTAAATGAAGTCACACTGTATCATCTACACTTAAAGATGCCTCCTCTCCTCATTGGCCTTGTAGAAAATAGTCAGAAAGAGAGCATGTCTCTTTCTGCTTAAGCCTGAAACATATGCCCAGTTCCAAAGCCTAACGTGCAGCCTATGTAGGTAAGCTTAAGTTATCATTCGAACATACTTCCTTTTGACCAAACCACCAAGACAACTTTATTTTACATAAACAGTTGTAATGAGTCTGTTCATGTAGAACTAGATATATCCCCATATTGTTATCGTGGGGACTTTATTTTTTCAAAATTAATTCGAATTTTCTATGTATTTTAAGGACACATTTCCTTTTAACTGGTTAAATGCAAAATAAATCTTCTAAACATTCATTATTTCTAGGTCATTTAAACATTTAACAACATGTTAAAATTAGGGCTGGGCATAGTTGAATTTTTTTAATCTAGATAAACTTTGAAATTAATATAGATGAATCTAGATTAAAATGGCTCATTTGAATTCTGCCAAAGGCATTCAGAATATGTGTGCTACCTAAATAATGCCTAAAAGTAACTATTCGGAGGGGACTAGTTTTACAGGGGGTCGTTAGAGAATGTTTTGTTTCACAGTAGATGCATCGTAGATGCTCTTACCGCACGCACGTTTAATATATTTTGATATATAAAAAAATAAATGAACAAATAAAGAGCCAGATCACGTAAACTGTTAAGACTGGCTATTGTAATATCAGTTTCAGGTAAGATTACTCGCGTTCATTTCTGCACTTGGTTACATACGTTTTATTTACCAAAATTAAACATAGGTTTACTACAAATAAAAATCATAACAGTTGAACTAAGACTCAGTCCACACGAAGCCGGGGTGTTCCCTATCCGATAATTTTTTTTCCTCGTTCTAAAAAAAAAATTGCGGAAACACGAAACCACTGAAAACGGTGTAGTATATATGCCAGACCAGTATGGGGCGCTGTAATTCTGCCATAGAGATCCACTATAAACGGAGAAGAAGACTTCGAGCATGTGCATAACCTTGCGCGCTGTATACGAACCAAGAAGAAGTTGGCGAGTGACGCAGCCGACACTTGATTTGATGACATCATCGTTTCACAAAATATACGGATTGCCTGTACACACGAAACAGCAAGGGTGCCGTTTTCAGATTTATCCACTTTTGGACCCGGTTTCAAAAAAATTGCGGTTTCAGTCTCCTAAAACGCCGGATCCGTGTGGACAAAACGCCAATACGATAAAAAAAATTTATATGTATACAGCGGAACGCGTCTCCGTGTGGACAGGCCCTAAAGTAACCACACATTAACATGGTTTTGCTGTACAAGCCACTTAGCTTCACCATGGTATTTGTGGTTATACTAATTGTAATCAATCTGAATGAATATAGCAATGCACGCATAGAAAGTGTGTGATCTCTGTGACGCCCAGATGTACAAAACAGACCCTCCTACCTCTGTAATAAACACAGAGGTGTTGGTCTCGTCCGAAATGGTACATGAAAATCACAGACGACAGGTGATAAGAATGGAAACTCACACATACGGTAGTTTAGAACAGTGTTTTTCAACCGCTGTGCCGCGGTACACTAGTGTGCCGTGAGAGATTGTCAGGTGTGTCGTGGGAAATTATTCAATTTCACCTAATTGGTTTAAAAATTTTTAAATAATAATTCTAGCAAACAACGCTATTTTGACATTGCTCCCATTTTCCATGACCTACCTTTGTGACCTAAGCTTCTCAACCCTGATTGCTATAAAAGCAGAGAGAGACTACGGTGCGTTCACACCAGACGCGAATGAAGCGTTAAGCACGAGTGATTTACATGTTACAGTAAGTCAATGCAAAGACGCGATTAGACATCCTTAGGCGCGATTCACGCAAATTAAGCGACGCAAATGATGCGGTGTTAGTTGAGCATTTTGCGCGTTTGATGCATTGATCCTTGAAAGTTCCTATTTAAGACACTTTGATAGGAATGGCTGTATATTGTTAATATAGGCTACAGAGATTTTTTTTACAGTTTCGATTGTTGGTGTAATTGTTTTTCAATTAAAAATAATCCTTGGCTCAAAAAAGGTTGAAAAACACTGGTTTAGAAAACTAGTCCCATCTGAATAGCGCTACAGTGCGATTTGGCTAGGTATACATCGTCCCTATAATATCAAGGTGAGAGTCATCATAGCTGGCGTAGTATAGACCCAGCTGCCAACAAAACTTTGTGAATAGATTAACGATGACTTTTTTTTTTTTTCGCGCGATAACAGTCTCACGTTAACACAGCATGTTAATGCAGATAACAGCCCACCACTAGTAAAAATCAAAGTAATTATAATTTAATTCATCTAACCTGTAATTTTTTTTGTCCACATATTTTTGTTATAAGGGGAAATATAAAAAGGCATTAAACCTGTTATACTGTATTATGACAATACTTTTTTGCAACTAAATTTCAATACCGTGATAATTCCGTATACTGTGATAAAAGCATTACCAATTAATCGGTCAATAGAGATGCACAATATTATCGGACTGATATCAGTATCGGCTGTTAACGGACGCTATGTTTTGACAATAAGAGGAATACATTAGCTCACATGTGCTCAGGGTGTGCTAGTGACTAGATCACGACCACAGACAAAGTTTGTCTGAATGATTATTAGATTGAGAGTGCACACACACACATA
>JAUMHQ010000081.1:5216524-5235265 GCA_032361165.1 Enteromius paludinosus
CTGAGGTCCTGAGCACTCTGGAGAAGGTTTTGGTTCAGGATATCCCTGTACTTGGCCGCATTCATCTTTCCCTTGATTGCAACCAGTCTTCCTGCCCCTGCAGCTGAAAAACACCCCCACAGCATGATGCTGCCACCACAACTGTTGGGACTGTATTGGACAGGTGATGAGCCTGGTTTTAAACATACCGCTTAGAATTAAGGCCAAAGAATCATCAGACCAGAGAATCAAATTTCTCACCATCTTGGAGTCCTTCAGGTGTTTTTTAGCAAACTCCATGCAGGCTTTCATGTGTCTTGCACTGATCACAGGCTTCCGTCGGGCCACTCTGCCATAAAGTCCCGACTGGTGGAGTTCTGAAGTGATGGTTGACTTTCTACATCTTTCTCCCATCTCCCGACTTCATCTCTGGAGCTCAGCCACAGTGATCTTTTGGTTCTTCTTTACCTCTCTCACCAAGGATATTCTCCCCCGATAGCTCGGTTTGGCCAGACGGCCAGCTATAGGAAGGGATCTGGTCATCCCAAACATCTTCCATTTAAGGATTATGGAGGCGTCTGTGCTACTTTTTTGTAACCTTGGTCAGATCTGTGCCTTGCCACAATTCTGTCTCTGAGCTCTTCAAGCAGTTCTTTTGACCTCATGAGTCTCATTTGCTCTGACATGCATTGTGAGCTGTAAGGTCTTATATAGACAGACGTGTGGCTTTCCTAATCAAGTCCAATCAGTATAGCCAAACACAGCTGGACCCAAATGAAGGTGTAGAACCATCTCAAGGATGATCAGAAAAATGGACAGTTAAATATACGAGTATCATAGTAAAGGGTCTGAATACTTGGGGCCATGTGATTTCAGTTTTTCTTTTTTTAATACATCTGCAAAAATGTCAATTCTGTGTTTTTCTGTCAATATGGGATGCTGTGTGTACATTAATGAGGAAAAAAAACAATGAATTTAGTAAATGGCTGCAGTATATAACAAAGTGAAAAATTTAAGGGGGTCTGAATACTTTCGGTACCCACTGTATAAATAATTTATCTGTCTGTCCCTTTGATTTTGGGCTGAAATATGACCCAGGTTGAGGAAAATAATAAGAGTACATAAGCATAATACTTCGGCAGTTTTTCAGAATGACTGCCTTGAGTGACATTTAAGTTAACAGAATATGTTTGTGTGTGCTTGCTGGAGAGTTTCCCCCTCATTGTTGCAAGTATGCACTGATTAAATGGACACCAATTTTTCATCTGCCAATATTGGTCTCCTGTGATTGTCCAATCTAAACTCAGCACTCATCTTTTATTAGCTGCAGTACATAGGAAATCATAAATATTGCACAATACTACTCTAATGGCAAAAGAGGGTGAATCATTCACAATTTCAGCAATTCGCCATGCTGTAATTCAGATAAATGTGTCAATAGTAGTATCATTAATATGAATAGCGGTATTCAGATTTTTTTGTTTACCGTTTTTTTTTTTTTTTTAAACAATGCATGAATGTTTCTATACAGACATATATTTTTAACCATGTATATAGTTTAGCCATCAATAACTACATGTCGTCTTGATTCTTAATCTTTATAACAAAATACCAACATCAAAAACAAATTATAGATAGTAAAAAAATGGGTCCCACTTTATATTAAGTATCCCTAATACCCGTTTACTTACATTGTGGTTACACACTAGATACACATCTAGTTACTATGGAAGTACACATTGCTACATAGTATCTACAGTTGCAATATTTCTCTAACTACACACATGTAACACCCCTCAGAACGGTGTGTGTAAGTACACTTCACTAAGAAGTCATGTAATAGGGATTACGTAGCTACATTTTGTAACCACAGTATGCATGAGAGTAACTGGAACAGGGGGTGATCAGGGGGTGTAGTTGGGTAGGTTTAGAGATATGTAAAGTGGGTGGAGTCGGTGCACCTCTGTAATACCAGTGTATATACATGGTAACTCCTCAGGAACTGCCCACTTAATATAAAGTGTAACATTCTGGACACCAACCACAATTTATATGTAAAGCCTAACTTACTGCCCGCTGCTGTGTAACATCAGAGTAATTACATGCTAAATCCATAGCAATTGTCTGTTTAATATAAAGTGTAACCCTTTATTTACCAAAAAGTGCTGTTAGTCCTGTTACACATTTGTGCTTACACACACCGTTCTGAAGGGGTGTTACATGTGTGTAGTTACAGAAATATTACAGCTGTAGATACTATGTACCGGTGTGTACTTACACTGTGTTTACATACAACATACACATCTAGTTTTTAATGGAAGTACACAGGTATTAGGGACACTTAATATTAAGTGGGACCAAAAAGGTCTTACTAGCACAGTTTTGGAACTTGTAATTACTAGTTACATGCAGTAGATATACTGCCGTGTGTGACAAGGGTCGCTTACAGCTAAAATAAGATTTGAGCTTAAAACAGGGTTTCAAGCCCTCTTAAAAATAAATACTGGTGATTAACATTGGCTAATCTTATTGTTAAAAAAAAACAAAAACAACATTTGGTGATCATATCTGCCACAAATTTCATGATTGGTGCACCACTAGTTGTAAGGTTTGCACATCCCAGAGTGAGAAAAGGATTTCTCTGAGCATAGATAATATGAATGATCTCATAGTGTGAGCGCTTAACAGGATCAAAAGCAGTGTAAGCGGCATAATGTGTAATATCCTCCATATGTTCTGGGTTGAATCAATTTCCTTTTTTGTCTGATAACCTCTAAAAACGACCCAGAGAGATCAGTTGTGTCACAGAAAGCTTGCGTGTCAGTTGCATCACTGGTGGCAGGTGCCTGAAAACTAAAGTCCACTTCTAGCACCCTTGCAGCAGGTGTTCTCCTTGTGCACTATGTTGAAAATGAAGCCTGGATGTAGAATAGTTGAAGTGTTTGCACAGTGACATCCAATCTAACCAAAAGAGCCCAGCACTGATATTCCCAATTCAAACACTCAATATTAAATTAATAAGTCAATTAAAGGGTTTTAAAAATGTGGTTGCTTTCAAAATGCTTCTTTGTATATTTGTTTGCATGTTCTGTGAAAAGCAAAAGACCTGCAGCTTATATTGTTGAAATTTATCATTTATGAAAAAAAAAATCCTATGGTACCAAAACGGTTTCTTTGTATTGATTAGTGAAATTTTGGTTTTGTGACAACACTAGTTTCACTAAGATTGCCTACACCAACCTTCAGATGTTTAGGCACCTATTTTGTCTAACTTGGGAATCCCACACCATGCTCTAAGCTTGTTAACCTGTTCTGAATTTGCAATATTGTAAAAATACATAAGCAGTTTGAGCACTCACTTGCTAGTTTGGCCTGCAGTCCGGAGGGCCCAGGCTTGGAGGAGGTCTCAGCCTTGGCCGATCCCGGCAGTGACAGTTTGGGCTTTGGCAGGTTGACTTTGGAGTTGAAGCGGGATGTCCAGTCAAACTTGGAGGAGCTAGCAGCCTTGCTCTGCTCTTTATCCCGGCTGCTCCTTCTGGGAGAAGGGGAGGATGCAGAACGTGACCGTCGCGCTTTGCTCTGGTCCTTGCCCTGTTTTAGCCGGGCACCCTGAGGGGCACAGCTGTTGGCGCCTGTGGCGGCTGAGGAGGAAGAGGAAGAGGAGGATGAGGAAGAGGCAGAGGAAGAGGAGGAGTCAGTAACGGTGCTACACCCAGCTTTGGCTGAGGCGGCCGATTTGGACGCCAGCTTGGTGGGTTTGGCTGCCCGGCTGGCCTCGCTGCGGGGTGGCAGGGGGCCTGCCGCGCTGCTGGAGCTGGGAAGGGAGGAAGAAGAGGAGGACGACAACGAAGAGGCTTCTGCCTTCTTCCGCTTTTGAGATGGGGTGCTTGAGGCCCCACTGGGGCCAGGGTAGGTTGCGCTCTTCTTGCTCAGGGCTCTGGCGGGAGCCGGCTCAGCTGCTAACCGTCTCTTTTTGGACTTGGTGCTGACAGATGATGGAGCCTTCCTCGGCTCTGTAACTTCAGGTGAGGTTGTGGGGGCCGATGGCCCACTGGATGAACTCTCCAAAAGGTGGCTGGGCACCGCTTTGGGCCGCTTGGCCGGGCTGGGCGAAAAGGTGATGTTAGGCTCTGAAGCTGAGCTGCGTTTGAGAGCACGGGTGCTGCTGCCCTCCCGTCTCCCCTGCTGGCCAGAAGTCCCTGCTGCTTCCAACTCTGGATCTGGAATCGAGTGTGAACCCACGGATAGAGAGAGGCTGTTCCTGCAAAAACAAACAGAAAGGGGAAAGACTTGAGTACCCAAGCCATTCACATGGTGAACTTGCGTCACAAAAGACCCACACGCAACACAGGAGAAAAAAGGGATACCTTCGAGAGGCGTGGCCGCGGGTGGAGCCGACGGCAGAGCTGGGCGGGGCTTTGGAAGCCTTAGAATTAGATCTTCTATTTTCAGGTGGGGAATTTGCTTTTTGGTTTACTTGCTCTGGCTGCAACCTGGAGAGGTTGGGAATTAAATAGCAGAGAGCAGTGTGGGATGGGCAGTAAGTAAATGAGGAACACCTCAATTTCACGAGCTGACTACTCGTGCAGCCCTACAGCACTTCCTACACACCCGTCAACTCAACGGCAAAGACATTACCGGTGTCTATCTACACATTTCACACAAGTTGAGAGCATCACCCTGAGCTGGGCAGTAAAACTATTAGCCACTTGGCTGTGTCGCTGGAGTGCATAAAGAACGTGTTTGAAAGAAAAGAAACAAAAGTATCCCCGTAAGTGTCGAATGTCTGTGCATCAGGTATAAAAGAGAGACACACTGTCATTCTTCCTTGCACTGCTATTCAACAAAGGTGCCATGCTACTAAATCTATAGCACCGCGGCAAAGGAAATTATATATTATTCAAGTTGAGAGTTTGCAGTATGAATCAAATGTGACTAGAGACAGACTAGGCACCATAAAATAACACATACATTTCTACTGTTGAG
Source organism: Enteromius paludinosus (assembly GCA_032361165.1). Lineage (NCBI taxonomy): Eukaryota > Metazoa > Chordata > Actinopteri > Cypriniformes > Cyprinidae > Enteromius > Enteromius paludinosus. The sequence goes on from JAUMHQ010000081.1 coordinate 5,221,490, forward strand.
ATCACATAACCATAAGTCTGCATCCTGAACAGCTTATTCTTATTATATAGTTATGTCTTGAAATCAAAAGTTATCCGATTACACTAACGCTCAATAGTTCAGCTAATAAGTCAGTTTTTTTTTTGGGGGGGGGGGGGGGAATTAATACTTGTTTAATGCATTCATATTACAAGGACATATAAAATCGAATAATGCTTTGAAAATTTGCATATCAAATCAATGCTAGTTTTGAACTTTAAATACTTCAAGGTTCCCAAAAACGTATTTTGTAACAGTGGTCAATGTTTCTGTCACATTGGATTGATAAAAAAAAAAATAAAAAAATAACAGCTTCACACAGGCATAAACTATTTAAAAAAAAAAAACAGATATATAATTATGAAGAGAGCAAAAGAATCCAAAGATTTTTTTTTTTACTGTGATTAAAAATTGGTAATGGAAAGGTCATGTGACCTCAACACTGAAACTGATGCACAAATAGAATTCTGCAGGTATGACTGCTCTACATGCAAATAGGCAGATAAAGGTACACGTACAGACCTAAACCAAGAACGGATTTTGCACGTTAGCGCAGCGTTTTGCAACCGCTTACTCACCTTCCTGCAAGTGTGTGGTCTATTGGCTGGGCCGCGGCTGTGTTCCTCTGTGAACGGCGCAGTGACCCCCCTGGATTGGAATTAGGCCGGTTGGACATTGGCACCTCTCTCCTGAAGGGACATACCCTTTCTAGACACTACCATTCACTGGTAACAACATATAAAAAGAGAAAAAAGTAGGGTTAGCTTAGATACATTATGGGAACGTTCTCAATGTTCTTGCGAACAAACTTTGGATGAAAGCCATTCTGTACTTATATCCACCAGTCAGACACATCATATATGGACTATATCTACTGAACTGACGAATAATGCAATCTTAATATCGCTGTATAACCACACAACCAATTGATAGATTAATCTCCATTCTGTGTGGTCCAAACAACCATGACCAAATGCACCTCCTGTTCCATGTATGAAACGCCAAAAGGAGCTCAATATCATCTTTCGAATCACAGACATGTACAGCAGCACATCCTTGGCTCCACCACTTGTAACAGATCAATAACCTTACTCACATCTCATATTAACATACGCCACAGCACTACTGCACAAATGCATGAAGAAACCAAGAAAATGAAGGAGTGAGAGAGACAATCAATAGGACAAATGCTTTCTGAAGAGACTCAGAAGGAGAAAAGGACAAAAGAACAGGAAAAACAAACGCTAATATGAATTACTTCTACAATGGCCAATCCAATTTTTGCTTGATGGCCATTTCCTTAGTAATGCTGGCATCAAGCTTGAGGCGATATTGAAAACGGCAGCATGCTGGCCTGCATCACAACCTGCAGTGAGATAAGACGCATCCTAAACATAGACAGAGAATAGCTGGAGGGGGGCCTTTGTGTCCTCCTCAGTTCAGTGGTAATGAACAGCACCAACCATCAATCACTACGACGCCGCAGAGACACACAATCCCACCACACCTTTATCTGACGAGCATGTGAGACGGTGTCCTACGGCACCATCATTTAAGTGGGCTACGTGATTATGAGAGATAATCTAAAAGAAAGACCATAACAAACGGAGTCAGTGAATAAGACTCCCGTCTTGATCTGCTCATGAAGTCGCACAAATGACAGACATATATTCCTAAATGATTATATTTTGGCAAAAATTTGAGATTAATGCATGTTGAAAGAAGTGTGTGATATTCTCCAATCAAAACTATGCGGCTAATAGTTAATAAATGAAAAACGATTTCTGCCTAATCTCATCCTAAACATCACCTGTATAGAATTTGCAGTTATAAAGTCAGAAATGTTCAATATTGTATCTTCTGAAGCAACTCATTGCACATTTCTAAAAGCCATTTGTAATATGTCACTTTTCTTTCACCCTACCACGGTAAGTAAGTAGAGGGTAAACATTCTTGCCATTACGCTCCTGCTAACAAAGAAAGTTTACAAAAAGACAGTAATTTAGCCAAACGCTCTGTGCGTTTCAAAGTGAAGCACTGAACTGTGTTTATTTACACACAAGCAGTTCATGTTCCGGTGTACTGAGTTGCTTGGCTAATGTAAACATTCTAAGTAGGGACAGACGTTTTCAGCATTTCAGTACATTCGTAATGAGAAGCGTCTCCCTTTATTTTCCCACTAAAACAAAAGCTTGAGAGTTTAAAACTTGACGGTGAAGAATCATCACATAAATGTTGGAACTTTGACCTGCAGTGTAAAATATACATATACAACTAATGAAATAGCAATTGTATTACTTTGTTCTTATATTAAACTTCCCTGAGCTGCTAAAAACCCCAGTATGAATGTGATGTGGACTGAGACACTATCACAAATAGAGAGTGATTTGAGCCCACAGTCAACAAAAAGACATTTCTAACATAAATGTGTTTTATATTACTGAAATATTGACTTCAGGGGGCACTTAAACTGTAATATTTTTTTATGTGTGAGAGGTTTTGCTGCAGAAAACCTGTGTTTACTACAAGTATATGCAGACAAGACAAGATACTCATGCACTATTACAGCATCAGCGATTATTAAGCATTAAAGCTGTAGTAAGCGTTATTAAACAAATTAAAACCACCTAAATAACCTCTAGTAACATACTGAAATCATGCCAAAACATCAATCATATTTCACCACACAACAGCTAAATAATGCTGCAAATAAAAACCATGAACCATAAAATGACAAAATCAGCCTCCACATCAGAGTATGGTGGTTACTTTTAATTGAAAGTTTAAATCGAAACTTCATGTGGATGCCAAAGATTAAATATGGTGTAATGTGATCAACTAATTATATTTACATCTACCAAACTCTTAAAGATCATGAAACAAATGCACTTATTATAAAACCCTGACAATGCAACAAATTCAGTTTTTCACATTTTTTTTTAAAAAGTCCAACACGAGCCTAACTGCTAAAGGTGTTCACATGCAGAACAAAGTGTGTTTTTAACCTTTTCCTGATAATAGGATAACTTTCGCATATATTGTTGATTTATTAGGGCATAAACCTTAAAAAAAAAAAAACTGCAGGTCATTAGTCTCAGAGTTCTACTCTCAGAATAACTGCTAAGAAACGGTTAGTCAAAACTCAACTATAATAATCAGAAATAAACAGTAAAGGGCAGTAGTGTATAATTATTTGAAAGATAGGTGTTCAATCCACCGGAAACACTGCTGAGCTTTGAGACAAAACTGTGGGTGTGGATTCTGACAAGTGCGGCTTTGAAACGTTTGCAATCTATACATAACCGGATATTTCTGTGTCTGCCATTGAAATAGAATAAAAAGATCATTTCGAGCAAATACTCACCTACAATGTAAGCTAATGGGAGGAAAGTGAGAAGACCGTGAGGGTCCCCATGGTACAATTTAACATTAATAGTAAAGAGCTGTTGCTAAGCCACATACCACAAACATAAGCTGGAGTGGAAAACGCATACAGTAGCAGGTACGAAAGTGGGAGGTGAAAAGTAAGTCTGGTTCACAGGAACCTAGAAACACTGCTATATCTGACGAGTATCCTCCTGCTTCACGTCAGCAGCATTCCACATTAAAACTCGTCTTTAACGACAGATTACGTTAATGCACTTAGAACTAATTATTGTGATTATTTTAATATTTAAACTTTTAGTTTTGGCTAAGTCTCACTGCTTTTATCCTCTCATGTAAGTAGTCAAATTAAAGATGACCCTATTTACTTAATATGCGTTTCCGGTTGTCCACAATATGCTTCAAGCTAGGGCTTCTCGATTAATAAAATTAAAAAATTTAAATCAGGATCTCGATTCAAAAATACGGGAATTCACATCTGTGTTTTTCTCAGCATTTAGATCATGCTGCATTCACGTGTTATTGGTCACTCGCACACAATAACAAAACACTATACGTATTACTAATCAATCATAAATCCTGAACTTCTCTCATCTCCCTCATTGGCCGTGTTCTGCTATTACTCATGTGATGTGTAATGGCCCTTTTACACAGGATGTGGAATATGCTGTGCTATGAAACTTATTTCAATGGCTTGCACACAAGGAGGGTTTGTCGCTGCATTGTCATTAAAGTTCTACATAGTTTAATGTTAGAGGTCAGCTATAATGCGGACGATTAACAACATTCATCTCAAGCGTCACCTCAAAACAGGAGAGGTTCCTCCCTGAAACCTCAAAAGGTTGATAGGTTACAACAAGCTTTTACATTTTTATTTTAAGGGGTCTGAAATAAAAGACGTTTTTGTTACTCCAGCAATGTATCATACTAAATGTACTGTGTGGTTTTTTTTTGTACTCGAGTGCAATAAATCTTGGTTGAAAAAGGCGAGAATCATGTAAGTGAATTGTGTATATATATATATATTATCCACATCTCGTCAGTAAAGCCGGTTCTTTGATTAGCGGTAAATCTCCGTCAGCTGTTTTTAAATGCAGCGCCAGCTTATGAACAGAGCCGTAGATCACTGACAAGCTACGCATTGAGTTTCGTGGGTGATTCAATGGTGTAGCCTTTCAGTGATCTACGGCTCGGTTCATAAGTTCATGCATTTAAAAACAGCTGACAGAGATTTACCGCTAATCAAAGAACCGGCTTTACTGACGAGATGTGCATGATATATCGAACGATATATATCGCCCAGCCCTAATTACAAATGAACATTTTATCTGGTTAAATGTCCTGTTTCACTTGAGGTTAAATGGGTTTCATGCTTAAAATTACAGTCTGTCATATGAGAGGTTCATATAAGATCTTAGACCACAACCAATGTGGCACAAAATATACGTCTACAACACAACATTTGTCTGGTGTCAAAGGAGGACAGGGATTTATGGACTCTTAACCTAGATACATTTTTCTTAGGCCAAATATATCAGTTTAAATATGGATGCTCCTTCCGCTAAACACAGATCCTCTCAGGACAGCATGCTCAAACTCTAGGGTCAAGTTGATTCATGGCTTGATAAGGAATGACATTGGTCAAATGCTCCTCTGGCAACTGGAAATGACTAGTGCACTGATTTCAAAACACACAGTGGATACACTGGAAGCACACTATAACACAACGGGACCTTTAAGATGATGGATTCATTAAAAAGGAAGCTAACAGGATTACACCTTTTTTCTATTTTCATTAGCGTTGAGGAATAGAATATGCATTCGTACACACATGCTCACACATTAAAAGGAATCATACAGAAGATTTTATGGTGGTCCAATTTTGGAAACTGAATATTTTCTGGTTGGAACTTATAAGAAGATATATTAGAGAATAGATTTAGACTGATCAACAGCTTAAATATTTTAATTCTTAATCCTACGCATGCACATGTTTTACAATCACACATGCTTGTCTTGCTTCTTGAAAGATCTGCAAACTTGATTTATGCTAGACAGGTTGTCATTTATAAAGGAAGAAATTAAAAAGATCCTGTTGCCTTATTTTAGGAATGAGGAAAAAATTACTACTACAGTGTGCTATCCCACCCTTTAACCGTCAGTTGACTTGCTCAAGGTATCGCGTAACCACTGCAATGCATTCAAGGCAGCATTTTACAACCAATAGGCTCAAACACTCAACTTAACTTTCCCAAGAACCAAACTGTTATTACGCAATCATGTTGATGAAAAGAACAGCCCACAGCTTTAAAAAAAAAAAAAATCATTTAACAATCACACACAAACTGTAACACCCAGTTCATGACATTCCCTACTCCCTTTTTTGGCTTCCTGTACCATTTTATAAATCTATTTGCTTGATTTTCAAATGTGTTCATCTAATGTAAGATCCAAAAGAGGGAGAAACTGTCTGTATAGGCTATTGTTATTCAAATACACTACCTTAATCTAAATATTCAGTCACTATGTTCACAATATCTATGTCCCTCCCATTTTGCTTGCTTGGCACTACCAGCAACTCCAAGCTGGGAGGAGAAACAAATGGCTTTTATTGCTTTACCCCTGTAATAACTGACACAGGATCAGCTTCACAGCCCAAATCAAATAATCAAGAAAACTAAAGAGACAGAACAAAAAAAGCCAGAGCAATCCTTTAATGCAGTTGAAACTGCACTGTCACTCAAAGACCGAAATTAATAATAAGTCCTTTTCTATTTATCCATCAGGAACTGAGTGGATCATGATAATTAGTTACTATGTTAGGCAATTACATTACAGGGTTTGAAAAATAAGTCAAAACTTTTGAACAATGTGCTCTGATGACCAAAACCAGGAAGTGTATTAAGGAAATAGAGCCAGTTCTGATTTCATGTCAACTTCACTAGAAACTCCAACTTTACAAATGATCAAAAATATAGCAATATATTTGAAAAAGGTGATTGCATAGATTATATTGCTTTTTTTAAAGTCTGTTAGAAGACCATTAACTCACTCAGGTAGAACTACCACTTCATATTCACTGAACGGCTTTTCCCCCCACATACACCAAATCTAAGGACTAGATTCCTGAAACACTACAAAGAGAATCTGAATAACGTAAAAAAAAACAGTTTCACCTGTTAAAGCCATATATTCTGGATGTCAAGAAAATCAACTGCCAAGCTACAATTGTCAATTTCCTGTTTAACCCCCGTCTCCACCACACCTGTCCCTCACTGGGCCCATCCTGTCAGCATGAAGGTAACGGCAAGCGCTATGCAAACTTACCAGCCGTGTGCAAATGCCCCAACCAGCAGCCTAGGGCGACAAGAAGAGGGACAATAATGGGGGAAAGGAGGAGGGGGGGAAAGGGTGAAAAAAAAAAAAAAAAAAAAGTTGATTTTAGTAAAATGCTTTATTCCATTAAATGATGACAACGTAAAATCAGAAATGAATTAAATTACAACTGCACACTAAGCTGGCAGCCATTTTGTTCAGAAATATAGTCAAAATCGATGCCATATGTCATTCGCTGACAATACACAACACACTTTATAAAGACAAAGAACTAATCTGAAATGAAAAGATAAGTAGAAACACCGAGTATACTTAGTAATGCTATATAACCTCTAGATTACTTATAAAAACAGTCTCGAACCACATTCAGCCGCACTGACAAGGATGGGACACATTTTAACCTATCAAACTCAGCTTATTTATTGCACTGCTAATTTTGTCTCTTCGGCTCACATCTTTTATGAATGCATTCACTATTCAGTTTTTATGTAAATACCACATATTAAGTAAGCTGCTTCTCTAGGACTTACGAGAAGAGCTTCTTTGTGTCTGTTTTCAATCAAGACTACGACATTGACATTATAAAGGGGTATTTATACATCTATATCACGTTTAACGAGTGAACATACGCATTCAATACATACACACAGACGAGCTGAATGTACGGAACGCGTCCCGCGAAGCATAAAAACAACGTTTGGGTCGTCAGCTCGCGAGGTTCCGAGAGACAGTCGTCAACAATCAAAATTCATTGTAGAAGTACAGTTATGAGGAAAAATTGTGTTCAAACGAGACCACAGGCCTTCCTCCTCACAACGACACCACCATTAAACGCCACTTCAGCGATCCACACAACATCCACGACATTTAAACTACACTCCGTCAAATATTGGACTCAAAACCTAAACATTTAACGTTATAGAACCGAAAAAGAAAAGCGTTCGTATCCACCGTAACGCCAAACAATCGACGAACTGCCACAAACATGTCAAAAAATACCCTGTGCACACTACTGAGACTACTACTTCCCTGAAGAGAGGGTGAACTGATATCGATGATTAAGAGTTGAATTACTTGAATAAATGACTATAAAAACAAAACAAACCCACGATTTGACGCGATCAGGCGCAGCTTTGTGTATTTGGACTGTTGACATGAAAATACGACATGATTATGAAGGCCGTTCTCAGAACAGGCCTGAGTCGATCCTTTTGTTTATTTTGCCCAGTCCACGAAGCAAGCTCGTATCGTCCAAAACCCAATTACTGTCCGTACACGACCGAACTGCACGAAGCGTGCACTCACAAAAACATGTGCGCGTCTAGTCCGTCACAAATAAACAAAATACAGCGAGATAAGTTGATTTTCGCACTCCGCGGCCTTACACACCGGTCTCGCGTTTTGTGGCCCTGTAACGTTACACTGGAATTGCCCGTTCAAATAATCCGTGGTCGTCACGTAAAAACGCATAAACGCTCAAAACTACGTCGCTGCGGCACACTACAGACAACCACACACGACGGAGAGTGAATAAAAGTGAAGTTCACTGAGTCAAAGTAATTATCACGATCAGCTAACGCTAGCCATCACGCTAGCCATGCTAAGTTAAATAAAACGCACGCTGTATCAAGTTACTCGTGAACTAATAACACTTTTAAGTCGGACACACAGCCTGACGTTAGTTTCAAATGCCGAATAAGAAAAATCGTCCCGTTTGGTTTTAAGCTGTTTAAGGTGCTAACAGCGGTAGCATAGCTAACGGATGCTAATCTGTTGAAGGGACGAAGCGTGACAAGCGATTATCAACAAATAACCGCTCTCAATTACAACAGCAAAGGCGAAATACAGTATAGCGTGAACAAGCATCACAATAGTACCAAAAAGGGAAAGAATGTACCGTTGTTGTCAGTTTTTGGCCTACATATGGTAAAGCTAAAGAGCAAAGCCGGTCTCCTGTCGACGTGTATGCGGGCAAGATCAGGTCAAAGTGACTGAAGACGTAAACAAACTACCAGCACCAGCTAACTACACGGATCAACATTTCACCTGAACACCACTGGATAGCCCAGAAAAATCCCCACTGGTGACGGATGCAGTCTTCCTCCGTTTCAATCAGACATTTCGTGACATTACCAATAAATAAAGAAGGTGAAATAAACAGAAACTTGTATTCAGTTTTCAGTTCTCGTTACCTTCTAGTTTATGGGCCGTTATATTATTATAATTAAACCTAAAAACGGCCCATCCCTTGAAAAGCTAACAGAAACAACAGAAAATCAGTCGTCACATACGCTGTAACGTTACTCCTCAGACGCTGATTTTTGAGTTTTATGGTTATCATGTCCAGTATATATTTTTCCAAAGGGGATGTAAACGAGTCTCAATTCCTTCTCGATACCTCGCAAACGCTGTTAAAAGGATTCGAGTGGTTTATTGTATCTACCATTACATTAACGCCAAAAGCGTCCTCTTTGAATACATAACACTAAAAAGCAAACAAGGGAAACAGGAAAAGAGCTCGAGGGATGACAACTGGAAACCATTTTTTCTTTCGTCTGGCTTTTCTCACTCATGTTTACACGGCTCCTGATTCACACGAAGGGCTGCGATGCGCATATGATGCAAGACACTTCCCGGACGTTGAACTGACGTGTATATGTGTATATTTCGGTGTTGTTGTAATTACCTATTTGTTCCAGTGTTGTAGTAGCTGTTAGACACAGTGCAGCAGCAGCGGCAGCTTTACCTTCATCAGCTGAGCGACCTGCGAACTGCCGCATCACCTCCGCTCCCACAGCTCTCCGTGCTTCCGCCGCGCACTACTTCCCACACCAAAGAGCAACGATTTGCGACAACAACCGGCGCGGTAAAGCCTCACCAACCGCATCGCAGACAATAATAGCGACCATTGGAGTAACTGCAAACGGGTTGTTAAATCGTTAACCCCGCGTCTTGTGAATATACCACTAGTGCATCAGCTACGTACGTCAGGATTTCATAATATCAATCCGCCGGGTCGTGACCCCCCTCACTACCACCATCTTACAAAAAAAAACAACGTTCACGCTTACATCATTTTAAGTACACTTTTTAATTATTATTTTTTAGACTGTTAATCGTACGTGTTTCGGACAAAACGGACGTGAATGCACGCGCATAAAAACGAGTTGCGTAGGGAGGGAGATCATTTTTGCTGCGTCTGTTGTCATAGTGACCACTAAGCGTCTAAATATGGCGTCTTTGCTGAGTGAGGTATTGTTTGAAACCGCTGGACAGGGTCCACCTCCCTCCAAAGATTTTTACCAGTTTATCATCACAAAAAACGAGGTATTTAGAAATGCATGATTATCTGGAATTACTGGGATATGGTGGTCAATTTGTGCATTGTTTCTGATCAGCAAAATGGATTGTGATGTTTAATACCTTTCATAAGTTTCTTACAGCTGAAATATATAACGAATAAGTTAGTCATTTTAGGCAACCCTTAATTGCCAACAGGTTATATGGAGGTGGTGGAAGATTTCAGTTCGGGCTGAACTCAGAGGAGCACCACCTGGAGAAATAAAACAGTTCCACCATGACTTTTTGAAGGATGCATGGTTGCAGGGTAAAGATCCAGCTTTCTTTATTCATCAGCTAAATTATGTGGTTTGAGTTGTAATCGTGAATGTCATCATGATTTCAGAGCAGCTAGCTGCAGTGTTTGGCACCAAGATTCTGGACTACACTTTGGCTCTGTGTGGAGGGCACGTTGACTACCTGGAACGTTTACCTGACAAGCTGCTCCTTAAAATCCTTTCCTACATATCCTTACAGGACATTGGCCTCCTCAGCCAAACCTCAAGCAGGTTCAGGAAGGTTAGGCAAAAAAAAAACACTGTCCCTTTATTCTATTGGAGTGAAATGAAGGTAGCATGTCAATCGGATCATATCTGTGTAAATGAACGTTTCAAAAATGTATTGATTTACTAGTAGTGGTCACTGCAAAGGAAAGCATGACTATTGCAGTATAGCAGTTTTTATTAATCTGTTAATGTCCAGGTGTGTAACTCAGAGGAGATCTGGAGGCAGGCTGTGATGAGTAATTGCCATGTGATAACTGAAGACATGGAGATGCTGGCGAGTGTCATGGGATGGAAGAACATCTTCTTTAAGTTTTACTATAATAAAGAGCGTGACAGCGAAGCCTTTCCTGCAGAGGAAGAAGATAAAGCCAATACTGAAGCTCTGTGAGTTATGAAATAATCATATGATCTTACAATGTTCATTAATTTATCTATTTCTATATTTATGCTTGCAGGCATTTATAAAAGACGTTTTTAAAAATTCTCATTCAGACCAGTTGTGCTGTGCTATGACCGTCAAAGTGTTACATATTCAAGTGTTAATTTGAGATTTTTAATGTATGCAATGTATAATTCTTCATGTAACTGTTAATTTGATGTATTTTCACTTTTTCTGTCACAAAATACCGCTGTGTTTTGTTGCACTGTAACCGCACTTCTGCCCTCTAGTGGTGACTGTTTGGCTCTTTTCGTTTACTGTAATTTGGAAAATGACCAGCAGATGACGCAAGTTAATAAAGTGAGAGAATGTGCAAAACCCATGGAACGAGCTTTTAATCTAGAGATGGTTGAAGTGCACAGTTGACAATAAATAATTTAGTAAGATGAACCTTAGTTTTTAAGTTTTCAAGAAAATAATTTTTTAAAAGACAAAGAAAGTAAATTTCTGTATAGACACATTTTTCCATGCATATGAAAAAGATAAAATAGTTCACTGAGCTCACATTAACCCATGGTTGTCACTCCATATAAGATGTCACAATCTGGTAATTAATGACATTGACTTGAGAAGAATTTCCACACATTATTTTTTATTAATATATTTTATAGGATATTTAATGGCTTTTAAATACTGTGTACTGGTCATAAAATCCATGTCTTGTGCATGCTGTACTCAGTTGGCCTGTGGGTCTTATTTTGAGTAATCCACTGACTCAACTACACTCATTAATTTAGTAACGAAACATCACTACTTGTGTGTTGATCGGAAAAAAACAAAAAAAAAAACAGTGGTTGATGTTGAAGTTACTTCGTTTATTGAACTGTTGTATAAAAGTAATACTGCATTCATATTATTCATTCTAGGAATACACAGTGTTAATAATATTACTGACTATAAACGGGCAGCCTGATATTGCTTTAGTATAAAACTGAAACATTTATAACATGTTTATGACTTGCTTTTTCAGTTAAAACTTTCATCACCTCCATTGTCATCTGTTGGATGAATGTTAGTCAGGGTGATTTTTTGCGACCTTGTTTACCCAGAATTTCCATCATTTGGCCTGAGTGTTTGAAACACAATACTGCCCTACTAATAGCTTAATGACAAATATTAAGATGAAGGCAGGCGTATAAAAACATTGTTTAAAAATACACATGTCACAATTGGATACATGATACTAATCTCACAGTATACTTACAATACTACCAAAAAAGTCACTGGTCACCTCCAGGGTGGATTAGGAGCCTTGGTGGGCCATGGCGGATCGGGAGTCTTGGGAGGCCTTGGCGGATCTGGACCCTCCTGCGGCCATGGTGACTCGAGGGCTGCCTGTGGCTGTGGTGAATTAGGGGCAGCCTTCGGCTGCTGCGGGACCCTATAGCCCCCTCCCAAAATTTTCTAGGGGCTGGAATCGGGATCGGCACTCCTGGCCGTGATCTGGGGACTGGAATTGGAATTGGCACTACCAGCCGTGATCTGGGTGCTGGAATCGGGATCGGCACTCCCGGCCGTAATCTGGGGACTGGAATCGGGATCGGCACTCCTGGCCGTAAACTAGGGACTGGGATCGGGAACGGCTCTCTTGGCCGTAAACTATGAATTGGATTCGGGAACGGCTCTCCTGGCTGTAAACTATGAACTGGAATCGGGATCGGCACTCCCGGCTATAATCTAGGGGCTGGAATTGGGATTGGCACTCCTGGCCGTAAACTAGGGACTGGGATCGGGAACGGCTCTCTTGGCCGTAAACTATGAATTGGATTCGGGAACGGCTCTCCTGGCTGTAAACTATGAACTGGATTCGGGATCGGGATCGGCTCTCCTGGCAGTAAACTAGGGACTGGAATCAGGATTGGCTCTCCTGGCCGTAAACTATGAACTGGGTTTGGGATTGGCTCTTCTAGCCGGGAAACAGGAACTGGAATCGGCTTTCCTGGCCAAAAATCAGGAACTGGAATCGGAATCTGGATCGGCTCACTTGTCCGAGACTGATTGGCTCCACTGGCTGTGACTCTGAAACTGGATCTGGGATCGGCTCCAGCCCTGTTCCGTAATAACGCGGGCTGGGAACCGCAGAAATCCGGGACCGCTTTCAGGACTTTGGCACCCCATACTGTGCAGTTTGTTGGGGTGCTGGCCCTGATTGGTCTTCATATGGTGCAGCTTTTGGGAGCAGATTTCGCAGAACGGCGAGGCGTGAGCCGGGCAATGGAGGATGGCCTCCTGGCCATTGCTCGTTAGGCCCGGGAAGAGGAGTGAGCCCGTTAAGGAGGCGGTGGAAGATTTCCTCCGGGGTGATCATTCTCCTCAGTCTGTTATGGTCGATCCTTCTGTCATGCTGGCTGCTGAACATAATGCACACGAAGCACAGATCTTGTGGTTAACAGAGATTTAATGAAGACTTGGACAGAGGTACAATACACACGAGGTAAGACACTTGAGGATCGACAACATCAGTACCGTTGCTCCCTTTATGCAGAGTACGCAGGAAAATAAAATTTTGTTTGTTTGCGGCTGAATACATAAATACATACTTCGCCTTGCAGCTCAGCTCCTTCTTCACCACGACAGACCAGTACATCGACCACATTACTGCAGAAGCTGCCCCGATCTGTCTGTCAATCTCTCGCTCCATCCTTCCCTCACTCGTGAACAAGACCCCAAGATACTAAAACCCCTCCACCTGAGGCAGGAACTCCCCACCAACCTGAAGTGGGCAAGCCACCCTTTTCCTGCTGAGAACCATGG
>JAUMHQ010000081.1:5235365-5261532 GCA_032361165.1 Enteromius paludinosus
CTCCACCTGTATAAATACCAGTCTGTGTGTTTGTCTCTTCACGGTTCATTACATCGTCTACCTGGTTCTTTGTTTCTGTAATTCGTGTCTCTGTTCTTAGTTTGTTTTGCCATTTGGATTACTTGTTGCCAATCTTCGCTTGCCCTTGGATATTCTCTTTGCCTTGCCCCATGGACTGATATCACGGTATTTTGATCATTGCTCTGTTTATGGCCCTGCCTCTGCTTGTGCCTCCACTACTGTATCTGGCGGCGATCGACTGTTGTTATCCTGACTCTGAGCCTTTATTAAAATAGTTTTTTGCACTTGAACTCGCAACGCCTCAGACCCGCTTTGTGACACATATTTATAGAAAGTTCTATTTTGTACGACAGAGTTTTAGTGCCACCAAAAAAAATACAAAATCTAAAACTACGAGATTAAAGTCATAATATTATGAGATTAAAGTCATAATGTTATGAGATTAAAGTCGAAACTACGAGAATAAAGCCGAAACTATGAGAATAAAGTCGTAATATTACGAGAATAAAGTAAAAACTACAAGATTAAAGTGGAAGTAGAATATTTAGTATAGTGCACTTGTAAATGACCCGGATTGAGAGAAGGCCACCGGATATAGGCATATTTGAATATTGTTGCGTCCGAGCAGCCGCTTGATGTTACTGGGATGAAACTCGCGGAAACCGCTTATCAATAATATGATTTTTATTAAGGCGCTGAACTTTTGATCTTAACATCAGCTCACACACTCAGTCGACATTCTTTGGGGGTCGCTGTAGCTCTCTTATTTATGTAGCTTTATGTTATTTAAGAAACAAAGCAGAACATTATTGTGATTGCTGGGTGTCTGACATGCTACAAACAATGAACATATATAATACAGCGATCTGATCAGTAAAGAGCTTGAACAACACATTACAGTGAGACACCATTTGTGTTTCGCTATAAAACTGAAAGCTGAGACTTTGTTATAAAATTACTGAAGAGACTAATCGTATTGCTATTGGGTGGCGCACTATAATGAATCCAATGGAAGACATGAAATATTATTTTCAAGCATATTGTCCCGCGAATATTATACACATGATATAATTTCAGCTAATAATCCCACATAAATGTCTTTGTAGTGTATTAAAAAGGGTTACGGAGTCTGACAGCCATAAAGCTGAAGCAAAGAATTTTGAGCTTCTGGTTTTACTATAATTATCTAAGAAACTACTTTTTTTTCTATTGGTCACTGACATCTTTAATTCTACAGCATTTACGAGTTTTTCTCTATGCGCTCAGATCCATCAGTCTCTTTCCAGCCCAGGGCGTGGTTACTGTAGCAGGCTGAGCCAGAGGCTGTTTAGGTGAGTCGGAAGATGGGCTGGAAATGTAGATTCGGTTACAGAATTTTTCATACCAAAAATATGCAGGAACAAACAACGACAAACTAGCCTGGGCCCGCCCATACTTCCTGTGACGCTACATTCTATTTCGCGAGCAAAGTTAGCCTGGCAAAGCTGCCGTTTTAGAGCATTTCCGTTCCCAAAAAAGTGGGAACCAATGAGAAACGTTTTTTTCTGTTTGCATTTGTTTGCAGCATGTTGAGCTCTCTCGGCCACCGTATAAACTCAAGTTTTTGTCACATGATAAAATAGTAAGATAACGAAAGGAAAAGAGTAATCTTAAAGGTGTGTGTAAATATTTGCTAATTGTGTAAATACTCAAGTGTTTTATCAGCGTAAAAAGCTAGCGTTAGATACAGTACTTTCGCCTCAGCAGAGAGGTAGGGTTTATCTAGGTAATGTACTTGAATACTTCTTATATTGAATTTTTAAATCAAACGGAAAAAAAAAAAAACTTTTTAAAAAACAAACAAAAAAAAAACATACCATATTAATGAATATATGTGTACAGTGGGTACTGAAAGTATTCATACCCTTTGCTCAGTAGCCATGAGACTTTTTGGGAAAAAAAGTTTGAGCTCTTCAGGCAGTTCCTTTGACCTCATGATTCTCTTTTGCTCTGACATGCATTGTGTGCTGGTCTTATAAAGACAGGTGTGTGGCTTTCCTAATCAAGTCCGATCAGTATAGTCAAATACAGCTGGACTCAAATGAAGGTGTAGAACCATCTCAAGGATGGTCAGAAGAAATGGACAGCATCTGAGTTAAATATATGAGTGTCATCGTAAAGGGTCTGCATACTTAGGACCGTGTGATATTTCAGTTTTTTTTAATAAATCTCCAAAAATGTCAACAATTCTGTGTTTTTCTATCAATTTGGGGTGTTGTGTGTCATTAATGAAGGGGAAAAAATTAACTTAAATGATTTTAGCAAATGGCTGCAATATAACAAAGAGTGAAAAAATGTAAGGGGGTCTGAATATTTTCTGTACCCACTGTATATATAAATATATTACAACAACATCATAAAACGCATTAAACATTACATTACACAAGGGTTTCCCAAACTCATCCTAATGTGAGTGGGTTTGTGAGTTTCAAATACAGCTAGTAATTAATGAAATCATAAAACTGTAAAACACAATGTCAGATAAATGTGTTGTTAAACTATTAAAATCTTAACTTTATTAGAGATTTTTCTAATAAACATTTTATTTAGAGGGGTTTGGCTGACAAAAAAGCTAAATATCTTTTCCAGACTTCCAGAGTCAACAGCTATTGATTTCCACAGGATATGATGACGACATGGTGTTTCACCAGTGTTTAGTAACTGGCATAATTATTTGTTGCTTTCATGATCTAATTGCTTGAGACGTGCTTTTGCCCGAAAACTGAAGCACAGCTTGCAAACTGATTTACATTTGTGAATAAAGTCAAAGCTAAACAATCTGAAACACAGGAAGATTATAAAATTAAAAAAACACAAATTAATAAATAGGGAAAAGCAATAAATTATGAACAATTTACTGTCACCGTCTAAATAATATGTAATTATGTAATCCATAAAAAGTAACTGTAATCTGATTAGGAGCATTTTAAATGCATTATACTCTCATTACAAGACCTTCATTCATCGAATCTGGTTACGCAATCCAGATTACATGAAATCAGTGACTACCCAGCACTGTCAATGTGCACTTAGAAATCAGTACTTCACTTTCTAAATGGATCTTATTGTGAATTTCCTCTTAATGCCAACTAATTTCTACACAGTAATAGTGATAGCTGCCTTAGCAAACACCCACAACGTAATGAAATTATTCATCCGTGCTCATCCTTACAGAATTATCTACAGAGCCCAGAGCTTGTAACCGTTTCGAAACTGTTTGAGAGGAAGCCCAGCTTTCCCTCTTTTTCTCTCCTTCGCTTCTCCCTCCCTTTTCCAACCCCTCCCTCCCATCTCTCTCTCTAGAGCCAGTACAGCAACTCGATGACGCAGCAGCAACAGAGGCCTGTGGAATGATTGCTGGGCTGAGAGAATAACAGAGAGGCGCTGCTTTGGCCGGCCTTGACACTCAAACACACACACACACATACACACTCTCAACGGCACAAAGGAAGTACTGCTGAGAGAGAGCAGCTGATCTGACCCTGAAGGAGAAACTGTGCTGCAGAGTCTCTATCCTTCGCTGTCCTCTCAACCATGGCAGAACTAACTGAGCTCACCCTGGGCCAGACTGTTTACATCTCCAGCTGCTCAAATATGGAAGAGGAGGAGGACTAGATCAGGTATATATCAGCCCCGCTCACTTGAAACTCTTTTTCGCTCTCTTACTCGCTCTACTAACACACAGAGAGATTGCGAGCTGTTGTCCATTAATGCTGACTAAAAAGATGCGCTAGAATTGTTCCGCTGTGGGACTGGCGAGGCGATCGAGTGGCCATGAGTGAAATGAGTGTGCTTGTGTGTGTAAGCTTGTTTTGAGTATATACTGTGGGAATCCATCCAGACGCACGTTTCCAAAGACAATCGTTTGAGTGCGTTTCTCTTGATTCCGTTCCAATAAAGACGGCCTTACTGTAATAGTGACATAATAACATTGCAAACAGCATAAAACTAAATGCTACCTGCACTATAATCTGAGTATTATACCTTTAAATGGCCACAACATGAAATAGAATCAAAAAAATCATGCATATTAAATATTTGCAGGACTGGATCACGTACTGAGTTCTTCTGCATGATGTCCACCAGGGGGCACATCAGTGTGGTTCCTCGCACAGACGCACATTTCATCGACCCGACAGGGACCAGAGGAAAGACGATCTCGATTAAAAGGAGCGGTATGAACAAACATCAGGTTGGTAAAGGGATTTTAATCTTACTGCGTTCTAGCCACTTGATAGCAGGAAATGTGCAACTCTAGCCTGCCTTTGTTTCTGCTCCAGCAAGACGACTGTATTATTGTGGTGTTTACGTATGTGATATTCATGTTTGATTGTCATTTGTTTGTCTTTCGCGTGTTCACATTTAAGCTGAATAGCTTTCACGAGCGGGAAAATTTCCATCTAAAATTCATTGCAATACACAGCGGCCCACATATTGACCTAGGCCTCATCTTGATCATCGGAGGGGTTTATCACAGTGTTCAGTTTGTTTTCTTGCAGTTTTCTATGTTATACTTAAGGCCGCGTTGGCCTTGAGTGGAAGATTTGTGCTATGAGCTCATTTGTACCGTGGTTTAGTGTAGGCCTCACTTTAACAGGCCTCTGATGTGTTAGCAACTTTGATGCTTTCAGGGCCACGACCCACACATATTATTGAGTGACAAAGAACAAAAGTACTTCAGCCATGCAGCACTGGTCCGCTAACGGTTCACTGCATACTTGATATGACTCAGCGGTGACTGTGCCGTGGCTGGTATGGTGGAACTCCTTACACCCAGAGGTTATTTAGAAGCAGTATGTCGCACTGCAGAAAAATGCACTGCAACCGTTTTTCGATTCAGCAATTCACTTGCTGCAACATAATAGTCTTTAACTTTCCTGTTAATTACGAGTCAGGGCAATACCAGCAGGAAGTGCTCTAAACTGAAATACAAATGTTATCTACAGTATAATCTCCTCGCCCTCTCATGTAAATACCCTTAGAACAATCTTGTAAAATGTGTAGTCCCTCCAGAGAAAATAAACACTGCCAGCTTCGATAAAAAACCACCTTTATTTTGCATGTTTATTTAAAATTTAATATGTTAAAGTACATAGTAAACATATGCATTTTTTAAAATGTATAAATGTGACAATAAATCAGAACAAATATCACAAACTAATAACAACGGCGGTATTATTTTGCTATGAATAGTGAATAATATATGGCTTAGCCTATTCATAAACACTTAGTGAAATCTGTACAAAATACAGTACAGAATATAGATTTTTCACAGCCGTTTTATCTGGATCTTTAAATATCTTGTTTATAGTTACAAGGAATTTTGTAGCCTTAAAAGGGATAGTTCCCTTTGAAACGTTTTAAGTCAAGAAGTTATAGTCTGTCAGTCATATAACGGTCGGTATAGGGAACTTTCTCTATGAGAGGAAATAATACACGCACAGAGAAATCCAAATTAAACCAAACCCCATCGTAACGATACATTGATGACCTAAGAGACAAAACAAGTATTTATTTCGTTTTTACGATGGGGTATGTTTTTTCCCTCTCATAGATAAAGGTCCATATACCGACCATTATATGAATGATAAACTACAATGGTTAGACTTAAAAATCTCTCAATTGGATCTAATGAAGAAAAAAGACCTACACCTTAGATGCCCTTGGGGTAAGCTGATCACCCTCAAATCGTTCCGAACATGTAAGATCTTTGATAATCTTACAAACACGAAGTAAGAAAAACAAATGAAGATGTTATTATTGTTTTCTTGGTGCACAAAAAAAGGTAAAACTTTATTTTAAGGTGTGTTAACTAGTTGTTTATTAGCATGCACATTACTAGAATATTAGCCATTTGTTATGAATGACTTATTCTACATCCCTAATCCTAAGGGAAAAGTTGTAGTTATTGAATAAGTGATCTCTATTCTAAAGTGTTACCTGCTTAGGGATGTAGAATAAGACATTACTAAATCAGCACTAATACATGACATTTCAGGGACCCCACTCTGTCATTTACTTGACCTTTGCTCAAGTTTATGTAGAATATTATTGATATTACGTTTACATAAATACATTTACATTTATATATTTACAAGTATGCAGTATACCAAAAAAGATCTTTGGAATGTGGCTTAATGGATGATTTGGCTTTTTAATTTCTTTGAGGGGCCAGGAATTGTCCCATTGGAACCGGCTATTAGCATTTTCTGCATTTACCTAAAAGATCTAATAATTCCTAGATATGGATCTGAGAGGTAGCGGGCTGGATAGTTCAGTGATCAATCTAGTCTTTGGTTCTTATTTCGTCATCAGTGGTTCACTTATAAAACAACCTGGGAGCTGAATACAGGCCAGGACACTAGTGAATGCAGCCTTTGTTACAGCAGCTTGTCTGCATGGCACCCAGGTAATCAGCACTCAGCCTTGTTTCCAGAAATAACCGCTGGTATCTGGGCATTAGGTTCACATGCTGCACCGCGAGCTGAAGGAGGCGGCCTTCTGCAAGCTTTACAGAGACACTTCGCCGACTTTAAAAACATGCCTGGTACATCAAATCAAGGGCTTATTGGGCGGAAAACTAAATAAATATAGTCTAGATAGAGTGAAATGTACTCTTCTTATTGATGATATCCACTCATTTAAATTTGAGGGAAAAAATAAAACAAAGAAAACTCTTTCAAGTAAGCAAATTAAGTCATTTTGTTCATCTGATCATGTGACGGAAAGGTCCGTTTTTATTGCATCCATTACAAAAGGCTTTTGGGGTGTTCTCAAATCATGCCGGAGAACGATCATCAGGTTTTATTTAGCTCCCATTTGTTGATAACGTAATTTATAATGAAAATGCTGCATTAATACAAACAAAAATCACCTGTGGTCTTAGATCTCAGATTACAGGAAATGTATTTCTATACATTGTCCATTAGAATTGCATATTAATGAGATTCAGATTAGGCTAAAGTATGTATAATCTCCTGTGCCAGTCTTGAAGTGCAGCATCATGAAAAATCAATAGTGTTTTACTTAGCAATCCCATTCTTTATTAACAGTCAAATATGATTTGTTTATCATGCCAGTGAAAGTTTCCAATAATACAAGGGTGGAAAGGTTTTTTTAGGCCACTGATATGACTGTAAATCACATATTTTAGTAGAATTTGTGTTAAGAAACATTTTACAACGAGAACAAATATTTAAATTATTACTTTGAGTAATAACGTTACATTTATTAATATTAGTGTGCTTAGAATATCCTAGAAAACAGAAGAAGAAGCTTAAGAAAAAACATTACTACAGGTATTCACATGATTTATGCACAGTATTTATTTGCAGTCTTCACCCTGAATAAAGACATACCCAGTTTGGGCCATGAAATATAATAACCCATGCAGATGGAATGTGAAGCAGCGCCTCCCTGTCCGTCTCCTCCCTCTCTCGTGCTCTCTGCAGAACCGCCGCATCCCTTTGCATCAATCAGCAGCAGCCATGTTGAAGGTGAACCTACTGTCCTCCACCACCTTTCCACTACCTCCCGATCTCTCTGCGATGCTCTTGCACGCTCATTTTCCGTCAGCGTCTGTATCTGTTTTCTTGCAACCTTTCACCGAAACCTCTTTCTAGCTGCCGGCCATGTTGTCTTCGCCACGTCTTCCTGTCCTCATCTCAAATCAACCATTTCTGCATGCTTGTGCACTCTCTTTCGCCTCGGCTGCTCGCCCTCCTTCTGTTTCATATCAGAAACGTGCAATAGAGTAGCAGACCGTGCAGTCTCTCTCTCTCTCTCTCTTTCTTTCTCTCACACCCACCCACTACAAAGATGCACGCATAAAGATGTCGCTGCAGCGGTAACGGTGCACTGTGCAACTGTGCATAAACACATACTTGACCAGAGAAAAGCATGTTTCATTAGATGGGCAGACGGAGAACACGAGCATGTGTGCGCCTGTGCATTTAAATTGATAAGCTTTTTTTTGGTGGAGCGAGGGGGGGGCTCATCTGAAATAGCACCACCCGGACCGCCGTTATTTATTCTACGTGATGGAAAATGTCAAAAGCTGCCTCGCGCTAGGTGCCGTTTTTGTTTTGACACCAGTGGTTGCGTTGTTGCATCCACCTCACACGGCATGCAAGAGCTTCTCACGTGTTAGCACGCTGATCCGTTTTCCCCACGCGCTCTCGTTCCGGATACCCTTTTGCATTGGTTAATGAAGTTGCAGTGCTTGCTAGCACACTGCATCTCTTTTCCGCTGCTAATAGTGCACAGACAGCAGCAGAGCTGCCCTGCCCGACTATTTATAAACTCTACAGTGGGCGAAAAGACCCTGGTGGCCAGCTAGCGAGCGTATGGAAGGAACGAGACCTATAGCGGGGTGCAGTGGAGCAGACTGATGCCCCCTGCCATCTCTGGACAGGGCGTCTCACGCTGAGAGGGCACTGGGACTAGGGTGAACGAAAAAGAGAGAGAGTGTGTGTGCAGAGAGAGCAAGCCGGATAGACTTATAGGAGAGACTGCAATCGCTGCAGAGAGCAGCAACTGACGAGTTGAATCTAAAAAAAACAAAACAAAAAAAAAGCAGTAACACTTTCGCCTGCAAACGAAACATCTCTTTCCAGCCATCAGTGGATCGCAGGAACAAGGAAAGCGTGAGCGATGATTTCCGCTCTCCATCCACTGAAGCGCTTTCTCTGATTAACTGAAATAAAGGTACGTTCAGCATGCTTTTCCCTCCAGTTTCGAAACAGACACAGGGCAGCGCATTAAGACTCTTATGTGGGTTTATCAGTAAAAATGAAAGCTAAGGTTTCGTTCTTTGTCTGACTGGACATTTCATACTCGCTTTTTTCTTTCATTTTGTACTTAATAGTTTGAAGGAAGGCAGGGGATTTTTATTTTTCCGCCATTTCGCTCATTCTGTATGGTAAGTCATGTTGAGGGTGTGGCAGGTAGATATAACCACCGATAACAAATACCATTTCACGCTTATATAAAACGCCTTACAGCATTAAACGAAAGCTTCAGCGACTGAAAATAACAAAATGTTTTTATGGTTTTCACGTAAAAGGGCCCTTCAGCTTAAATTAGCATTGCCATCCTGTTCTGTGAGTCTATGGGATGTGATTTTGGCTGCGTACTAGTCTACTAAACACACACACACACTTGCACACCCACACACACCAGTGATCCCCAGCAAATGTCCACAGCTTCTGCTGAAAGCTTCCAACATGGCGCTATCTGTAAGAACGGTCCGACGGAAAACACAACTGCCTACTCGGTCGCTATTCATACAAATCCCAATAAGTGCTGCGCCACAGCATGTTGCCGTGACAACGGAGGCCTGTCAGACAGGGAGCAGGCGGATGTTTTCCCAGCGATTGAGAGGTCTGCCTTTCCCATCGAGCGCAAGACCTTCGGCAGCATCATATGAACAAATCCGGTGTGCTGTCACATCTAGACTGTATCGGCTGGGTTGTTTAATGCTCAGTGAAGGCACAGGCTGAACAATAATGCTGCGTCATGATGTTTTTTGATCAGCAGAAGAAGATATATGTTAGATGTCTCCTTTGCGGTTTGGTTTGTTTCCTTTCTCGTTATGAGCAACGTATAATGCATCAGGGCAACCACAGAACAGCCTGAGGAAATGTTCTTTCTAAACTAGTTTATCTGTTCAGAAACCTGGCGCTGAGCAGGCAAGGCTTTGCTTGTCAGTCATTTCAATATTAATAATTAATAATGTTCTCCGAATTTAGACATTAGAATCCAGAAATCGGAAAAGATCAACCTCTACTGTCTAATAGTACATTACAGACGGCCATTTTACTTTTGTAGCAAGATGCTTTTTGTCGTGGTTTTCAAAATGGCCGCTCTTGTTGAAAGAAAACAGCCTCTCAAAAGAGACACCCGACCTTTACCTTATCGCCCGAACCGTTTGCACATTGCATGCAGAGCATTTATGCTAAATACGTACTCGCACACGGTCAATTTCATGCAAATGCTTCACAATAACTAAACGTAACTTTCTACCAATCATGAATGTATTCCCATCCACTCGATTGATGCAATGTTAAAGTGACAATGTCTGAGCATGCATCTAAAAAGCAATTGTGCATACTGGGCTACTGATGCACAAATTCTTCATTTGATAAAAACGGCTAAAAACCACATTTGCAGCGACTCACTCGAATAAGACTGTGGACATTCCATCGCCATTGCACAGAAAAAGAGGCATCGTACACAAAATGAGCGAGTCAGAAGAGATAGTAATGCAAATGAAAGACAATGTGAAAGCTGCATTCGCTTTGAGAGGTATCTCATACTTTCTGCATCTGACATTTATAGACTTTGCAGCGGTAGATTAGTCTTCCTCTTGGGGTGCACTCGAACTGGAAATAGATAGTGAGAAGCAGAACTGGGTCAGCTTAGGATAAATATTCAAAAGCTTTTGTGTTCCTCTACCACCAGGAAGATGTAGAACCTAACCTTTGTTTATTTCCTCATTATGCTATGTAGATTAGTCAGCTAAAGAGTCAAACTAAAAGATAAACTAATGCATACGCTATACAGATACTGTCAATAAATGACTGCGTCTGTTATTATTCTGTTTTATTATGTCTTATTTTTGCTTATCCGTGTCCTTTATTTTGAAGTCATCTTGAGTCTTTTGTCTCTGTTCAAACGTTTCCCTCCCATGACCAAATTGTGTTCCCTTATTAGTTTTTGTTGTATGTAGCTCCTGTTTCTGCCTGGTCTGTTATTGCCTTCGAGTGCACCTGGTAAAAAATCAAGGAAGTCATAATTATGGTATACCATGTATTTAAGCCTGCTGTTGTTAGAAATAATATATATATATAAATGTTATAGCCTTAAATAAATAAAATATATTTTTAACAGCTTTGTGTAGAAAGCAGGCTTTTTAAATTCTGTTTTAAATACTTGATATTTTCTTGACCAAATAAATTCAGGAAATAACTTTAAATATTGCTATATCAGGCCATGTTGTTATTGTATTTATGTGTACTGTATTCTCTGTTTACAAGGGAATCATAAAGTCTGTCATCATTTACTCACCCTCATGTTGTTCAAAAACTCTGTTACTTTGCCCTCTGTGGAACTTAAAAGAAGATATTTTGAGAATGCCTTTTTGTCCATAAAGTCAATGAGCTCCAATGTTGTTTGCTCCATCATTATGCAATGTTCAGCAGATGAAAGAGTCATACACATGGAACAAATTTGGGTGAGAAAATGAGCGGAGCATTATTTTTGAGCGGATTATCGGGAATAGTCATTTTTTCAGGAACATACAGATGCTTGGAAACAAACACACTGAAAAGTAATGGCAATATAAGCCTTTAGGATCTAGACTGCCAAGAAGCAAAAGTCTTCGAATTGCAGCGTTCAAGGCCAATTTAAGCCTTAACGCAACCTTATCGGTTTGACTTATTAATATTAATCGGGTCACACAGATGAGCACTCTGTGAAGGTTAGGCAACGTCAGCATGACCTGTAATATTCATGAGTTAGACCAGGTCAGCTTCGCTCCTAGTGAAGCAAGAAAAGCATATTACCATCATGTTTCTAAAGAAACATTGCTAACAGAAGACTCCCCCAAAAACATGCTGAAGCTTGTTTAGTCAGGAACACATCAGCAAAGTAAAACCAGTCGGTAAATACATCATCCCTTGAATCACTATTTCAAATTATGTTTGACCTTTGAGCATTTCTGTAGCTCAAACAACTTGAGCATGGTGCTACACCAAGGAATGGGTTTATTTTTAAGAGACAGCATTAACTAATTAAATGTACACCTTGAATCCAGTGTTTGCTGTTTTGGGTTCCGTCAATTCATGACTATTAATCTAAATGCATACAAAAATAGCCTACATCAGTTTAGTGCCACTGGTTCCACCTGTTACCATGGCCTACTAGTGCTGGGTTACAACCCACATTGGCCATTTGGATTATTTGTTTTATGTATTATGCTTCGATTTTGAGCAGTACATTTTACTCAGTGGATGTGCTATTGAGGATAACACTTTCCCAGACATGGATTCTTGCTCACTTCCTCTAGTTGACAATGGGGATCATAGTGTGTCTTTCAGCACATGCCTTCATGCGAAGAGCAACGATGAGCAAAAAGTCATCATTCCAAACACGAGACATTATTCTGTGAACCCTGCTGACCTAAAAATAAACACCAAATGGTGTCAAACGTCTGTGGAAAAAACTATTCGAGGAACTTTGCTGGTCCTAAGTTTCAAAACGATTATTATTTTTGCTTAGGTTTTGTACAACGCGACACCAGTTGAGATCATCTTCGCATATTTATAGGATATTGACCAGAGTTGAAGATTTTAATACGCCAAAGAAACAGGATATATAAGGGTGGGGAATTCTGTAAAACAGGAAGTCTACTCGCTGCTACAAAATTGTCTTTTCAATACTTGAACTTTAACACGTTCCACAATTTATAATAGTACTCAGAAAATAGATATTTGACCTGACAGATCTGAATTAATTAATGTTCTTAAATATTACAATAGTTTCTGTGACTGCTTTAAGCAGATTGTCAGAATATGGTCATTCTTTGATAAGTTAAAAATGCTCCAGCACACTTTCTGTCAATCCTTTCGTAGAGTGGTGTCATTGGTATGGTGGTATGTTTGCACGCCGAGAGCTGGTCTGTCTAATTTAGAGACTAAGTCTGACGTTCCCGGATTAACATGAAGCATGTCTAAAATCAGATTTTCTGAGTAAGTCCAATGGATTTCGTGATTGAGAAGTCAAAACTGTTTAGACAAATGTTCAACCAATTCATGGTTATTTATGACAAATATGAATATAATCTAAATATAATTTTGATTTGTATTCATTTTGATGTATTTCTGTTTGTCACATGTGATGGATTAAACTATACTAATGCTGCCAGGTGAGCCATCTTACGCAGTCCAGGTGTTAGCTCCTCAAGCAGACAAAAGAAGCATGAGTCATCATGTATGGAACATCTCACCCTTGCTGAGTCTAGACTCTCTTTGATGACAGCAAAGGATGAAATCGGGTTATTGACTATTACGTCTATTTTAAGCCTGTCCGAAAATAAACCATTCATTTACATTTCAAATATTATTTAAGGACTGTATTTGTGCATATTGTTGCTTTTTTTGTGTGTGCATGTATCTGTGTATGCTTCTGTAATCTTGAGAGCCAAAATAAATCAACAAGAGCTTTGAAGGGAACTCAGATCAAGGTAGTAAGATGCAGAGAAGACATGAGGGTAGTATGAAGACTATCAAGTTATTATGAAAACATCCTAATGAATAAATCTCTACTGGCTTCATCTTTACCTCAGTTCCTTGCATTACAACAACATCAAACGAAAGATGAAATATGAAACATGCACCTGTCTTTGCACCATAACTTACATCAGGGGTCAACAGACACGGTCCTGGAGTTAGCTTCAAGAGTTTAGCTTCAATCCTAATCAAACACACCTGAAGCATCTAATCAAGGTCGTATACTTAAACTTCCAGGCAGGTGAGTTGAGGCAAGTTGGAGCTAAACTCTGCAGGACACCGGCCCTCCAGGATCAAGTTTGATGACCCCTGACTTACATGGTCATTAACAATATTTGTGTATAACAACTGAATATATTACTGCTTGGTTGTTGATGTAATGGATTAACCACATCTGTTAAACACTGTATATTATACTAACTTCCCTGGCTTTATTTCATTACTGCTTTATAGACATGCCATGATGGTGAAACCAGCAGCTTAAGAATTGAGTCATGCTGCCATCTAGTGGTTTGATTTGATTAGATTAGTGTCATCTAATTTTTATTCTGTGGTTTGAAACATATCCTTGATATTCTTCTTATTATTAGTGAAATGGTATGTTGTGTCAAATATGTATTTGTTTAACATGGTTACATTTTGTTTTCTGAAAATGATCACTCACCCTAATATGGTTCCGAACTTTTATGCATTTCATGGTAACATTATTTTAAGGTGTCTTTGTTACACAGGTTACATGTATTTACTATTAAAATAGCAATTATTATACTAAAATTGGGATAGCTATATGTTTAAAACATCATCATCATGCATGAACACGGTGTCTTGTTTTTAAATGTTATTGACTAAGTATACTGAATGCTTCTGTAAATTCTATTCAGATATTCAGAGTATCTGTAATTGCTTGTTTCTCCTCTGCAGATGACTGTGGTCAACCCCAGCACTGTTGGCCTGTTGGACAGTTCCCACCCACAAGCTGTCCTCAGTCATCTTAGTGAACAACGTTCACAAGGCCTGTTCTGTGACGTAATAATCGTCGTAGAGGATGTCAAATTCCGGGCTCACCGTAACATACTGGCTGCCACAAGTGGATATTTTCGCAATGCATTTGAAAAGCCAGAGGTCTACGCATCCAGTCAGGTGCTGGAGCTAACAGACCTGAAATCCGAGGTCTTTGCTAGCATCCTGAACTTCATCTACAATGCCAGAGTGGAGTCAAGTAGTACGGAGGAAAGCAGGTCTTTGATGGCAGCTGGAAAGCGTTTAGGAATTCCCTTTCTGGAGAAATTGCTAGACTCTGAAAGGCAGGGCTATGGTCTCTTACAAGGTCAAGCCTCTGTAGGCTGCAGAAGATCACACAGTCAGTCAAAGTTGGCAGACACATGCACGCTGAAAAAAGAAACCCTCAAGCCTGAGGAGTTAGACTGCTCTAAAGGTCCAAGGATCACCAATGCTTTCTCCATTACTGAGGTTGAGGCAGTAAACAATCCATTTACTACATTGGATCACTGTAACAAAGTTACTGAGGGACTTGAGGAAAGGAATGTTCCTTCAAGCTCCCAAGATACGAGCATATCACCCACAGAGAGTGAGCCTGCCAATGCCCTAACGGAGCACTCATATGCAGTAAGCCAGGGCCAAGAATCGAAAGAGGTTAACCAGGAGACTGATAACAGAACCACCATGCCAGTCATGCCTCCAGCTAAGACTTTGGTTACCCAAAGACTTGGACCTATAAAGAAGCGTCGTATACATGGTAACGGTATTCCACCTCTCTCAAGTGAGCCTGTTGCAACCGTGCCAACTCTTACAGGCACATCCGCAGTGGAGAAGTCTACTGTTGCACCATTATCTTCCTCGCAGTTGTCCTCAGATGCAGCACCAGAGATACATTCCAGCCTTGATCTGTTGCCACCACTTGACATTACACCCTCTCAGGATGCAGAGCCACCCTGCCTCAGTCCTCAAAATACACCCAATGTCTCCACCTTCAGCTGCCAGCAATGCCCTGAGACTTTCAGCGACTCGGCGCTTCTCACTATTCACATGCAAATTCACAAGAGATTTGTCAGTCATTTGTTTTGCAAGTACTGCCGTAAAAAGTTCATGCATCTGAAAAGATTGCGCAATCACGAGCAGGTTTGTGTGAAATCCCTTAAAGGCCCATCTGAGTTAGAGACAAATAATAAAGATTCCTTGAGAGTCCCGGCCTCTGATATTACATCCAATGCAAACACCACAAAACACTCTTTACCTCCCCCAGATCTCCACCCTTTAAATTTAGAACCCACATTGACTAGTCCCCTTGAGATGTCTAAGGATCAAGTTATCGGGACCTTAAAAACAAATAGCAGTTCAAGGACTTATAAATGTTCTGTATGCAAACGGGCTTATGTGACCCTTTCCAGCCTAAAAAGGCATGAGAATGTACACTCATGGCATAGAGCCTATCCTTGCCACTACTGCAACAAAGTTTTTGCTCTGGCTGAATACCGCACCAAGCATGAGATCTGGCATACCGGGGAACGCCGGTACCAGTGCATTTTCTGCTTGGAGACTTTCTTGACTTATTACATCCTCAAGAATCACCAGAAGACCTATCATGGCATTGACCCACAGCTGGCTGTCAATAAAAAATCAGCAAATGGTGGATTCAAGGGTAGTGTCTACCCCATAAAGCTTTACAGGCTGCTCCCGATGACGTTTAGAAAGAAACGTTACAAGTCATACAGTCAGACATACTCAGAAGGGATCGAGAGCAATGATGAGTCCTACAGTGCACCTCTGGGCAGCTGTTCACCCAACACTCTTTTTGACAGCACAGTACCGCCAACTAATTCAGATGTTGTCAGTGGTCAGTCCCTATTTTCAATGCCAGTGACATTCATGGCCACCCCGAAAATGATGGCATCAGAAACGCCTCGCATTAGCTTTGACAAACCGTGTGACCAAAGCTTAGGATTTCCAGTGTCCTCTGAGACAGACCAACCCCTGAAACACCTCTCTGCTGATTTCAGGAAAAAGTCTGGATTTGATGGTAAAGGGTCACCGCTCTTCAGCTACAGATTTACAGATTCTTCAAAAGCAAAACAGAAAAACACAATGTCCTCTTTGATTACCCATGGAAGTGACAGAGATTCTCCAACAGAGAAAAACACAGAAAACAGCCCAGAAATTCTTCCGTTCCTCAACATACCATCTGTATGCTCTTTCGAAGGGTTGAGCAAGCTGAGTGAACTGTCAGCAGCAGCACAAACCATTGAGGACATGGCTAATCAGCTTCTGCAAGCGAGACCTGAGAGCATAACAGCGGATCAACCGCCAAGTGGAAAGACAGAAACGTACATTGCTAAGCCTGCATGTCCAGGCCCATCAATTGACAACCAAGTCCTTCCCCTCTGCCAAATAACAGTGAAAATTGGCAATGAGGCAATTGTTCGACGAAAAATAAAAGGCTCAAAGCTATTTCCAAAGAAGAGGAAAAGGAAAAGCTGGAGACATGAGGGCATGGGTCAAAGGAGTCCTGCCGAGGAGAGTATTGGAAGTCCAAGTTTAAGGGTGAGGGCCGAAGTCACAACCTCAGTCACAAAAAAAGAAACATATGATGACCCAAATGATCCTGAAACTGACAAACTATGGCGTCCCTATTACACGTATAAACCTAAAAAGAGGAGTAAGAAGCTGAAAGGAAAACGAACAAGGATGAAACATCTGAGATGCTACAACAGGCCCTTGTCACCAGAAGCCAATGAAGACTTCAGAGAAACATCGTTCTGTCCAGACGAGAGGATGTCAGCAGACAACTATGGGGTCAGGAGGGAGCCAAGGCATAGCAGCCAAAAGGAAGCTTTCCCCTGCCACAGCTGCGAGAGCTCTTTCGCTAGCCAGACCTCCCTCAGCATGCACATCATCAGCTGCCATCAGCCACACTGCAGAATATGTGGTAAACAATGTCCCCCTGAAGACACAGCCAGCACAGCTGGGCCCACTGGAGAAGATAGTGGTGACTTTATCTGCAAGAGCTGCACCGAGGACGGCTCCTGTTTCAACTCAGATGTGACGTCCCCCAGCCTGAGCATGGAAAAGCGCTATAGATGTTCCTACTGCCCACAGCGGTTCCTTTACCTCGCCACCAAGAAAAGTCATGAGAAAAAACATCTCGAGAAGTCAGGTAAGGGACACAACTGCAGGTACTGCTCAAAGATATGTAAGTCAGCAGAGCTGCTGCGCGTGCACGAGAGCAAGCACTTCAAGGCAGAAGATGGAGAAGATCCAAACATGACATGTAAAATAACCAGTTCTCTTTCTACTGCTAAAGAGCGCAAAGGACAGATCAAACCCGAGCCTTGGGAAAGCATGTATACCGGCTCAGAGATCAAGCCAAAGATAGGGGAACCTATGGAGATAGAAACTGAGGGGAATTATTCTACAATCAACAGTGTCTTCAAGAAAACAAAAGCTTTGTCATTTCCTTATGCAGCAGATAGGTCTTTTAGTCACCTTTCCCCAGAAATAAAGAGGAAGCCGTCGAAGAAAAAAAGCATTTTGGACCGTTCTAAAGGATTCGAGGGGCACAGACAGGACTCTGTGATATGGGGACAACAGGACTGACCTCGCAAAACACAGGTAAAACCAAGTATAGAGCGCTGAAGAATGCCTGTAACCAAAGGAACTTCCCAACAGCCTACAGTTGCTCAAGACAGAGCAGCATTTCTGCAAAGAGGAACCTTGTTTTCACACCCACGACAGGAAGGACGTGCATCTCCTGCTGATGTCACACAGAATAATGACATAAGTGACAGGGCAGGCTTTGCAACCTATGAAAAATGGAGAGAGAAAAAAAAAACGCACATGAAAGTATGAGGAGGTCGGCGTAGTGACTTTGCATTCAAGAGAACTTGTGAGATGTAAATATAGAGTATTTTTGGTCGTTCACACGAAATACTATTGGTAGTTTTCCATGTTTTTCTATGAGAAAAGAAGTGGTTTTATTTTTATACGTTTTTATTTGTCAAGTGGTTCTTCCCTATTCCATTGCTCATTGTGTTGTACTCTATGCATAAAGTGAACGACTAGCAGCACCTTACAGTAACGATAACTGCAAGTGATTGTACTTTTATTGTAACATAACACCATTACCACCATTTTAATTTGTTTGTTGCACTAAAATGCATTAATAACTCTGCTGATTATACTGATAAATGCTAAAAATGATTTTCCAGAATATACCAAATGTTTTACCTTTCATTTATAAAATTACTTAATTTTGTGAAATACAACAAATTATGAAATAAAAAAAAATTCAATAACAAAACACAAGTGTATTTAAGTAGATCATATTTTGTTAAGACTTTTTTAATAATGTCAGCCACAGTTACGGACAGCTATATGAAATTTGATGGACAGTCAATGCAATAGGATGCATTCACCTACAAATAAGTAATTTTATCAAGTGCGACACACTGGTTTTAATTTGTGGCATACATAAAAAACAGCTTCTACCGTATATTGCAATGTTGACTGGCTGGCCTCAAATGCCAGTTTTCTAATTGGAACAAAAATTTAATCACATTCAAATGATTAAATGTTATACTATTAAAATCAATACTAAATCCAATACAAAAAAGAAACATTAAAAAGAGAATGAGTGAAACAGAGCTCAGAGTGTATGAGGGAACTCTGTTTATTCATTCAGATTGTCTCTCTCGCTATGTATTTGGGCCTCCGTGCTGACCCATCTGAGAAGCTCATTCCAGTTTCTCTGTCGGCCCTCCACACAATGCCGCATTCACAGTGTCCTGTCTGGACCCACGTGACACCAGTGCCAGATGTTCTGAGCTCTCCACCACCGTCAACTCCACTCTCGCCGGAGATATGCTGGTAGCAGGTTTGTGCCCAAAAACTGAAAGCCTATCAGTATGTCTGTGAAGGTTTTCATTCATTCCAGGCCATCAGGGAATGTCTGGTACTTCATTCATCTGTACCTGGACTTTGTTTTACATTTTTCAAAAACTCCACCAGACAGCCTATCAGCTACTTATCTGTTTTGCATGCCTAATCCATCATAATACATCTGCCAGTCTACCCAGATATCAGGCTATTAATAATTTAAGGAGACATTTTATATTAAGCACGATGCTGTGACATTTGAAGTCTAGGTGCAACACTTCGTAAGGTTACATTTTATCCCATTGTTTAAATCGGACACAGGTCACATATACAGTATAATACCCTAACATACAGAAATTAACAGCTCTGAACAGGTAACATGCATGGGATAGGATTCCTGATTAACGGAAATTAAATTTAAATTTAAAGAGACATTGCTGATAACAATCACCCACAGGACCAATCTTCAGAGACACAGACAGCATGGTCGTGTTGCATGGGCAAAGAAATCATAAAAATGTTAAATGCCAATGAAATGGATGATTTTCACATTTGCTTTTTTGGATTTATGTGGGTAATCTACATGAGAGACCATAGCAAAAAATACACTCCAGTTTTCTTCATGCATTTTTACGACTTTGCATACTAGAAAAAACAAACAAAATTATGAATTATGGCAGTCAGAATAGAGGAAGTTGTCAAATTTTCAGCTGCGGTGTTACAGTGTTGGCTTAACTTAATACTGGGCTAATAATATAGAAAAAAGATATGTCTTATATATGCATTAATAATTATTATAGCTTTTTAAGTAATGAAAATATAAATTAAAAATTTTATTTTGGATTTTAATAGTTTAAAATGGTATGTAGTCTGATTATTGCCAACATTACAGTATTATGATATGATTATTATCATTATCACATTATACAGTAATATGCTAAATAAATAAATGAACAGTATGTTTAAAAAATATCTAACCCCACACAGATGTTTAGTGTTTTCTTTTTCCTCTGTGGGGCTTACATCTTAAAATGCCTTTAAAATCAGACAAAGTTTGAGCAACTAGCTGTACTGATCTCCAAACTATCCACAAAGACTGTTTCTGTGTCACCTCACAAAGCTAAAATGCTCTTTAGGCAGTCAGCTCACAAGGTTTTAAAACACAAGTCACAGGGTTTCTTCGGAGGGGCCCCGTTCATCTGCTCTGTCGCTCGTCCTCCACTAGGGCTTCCGTTTGTTTTGACTACATGATGTTGCCTGTGTGAGTTGATTCACACAAATCCCGGGCTGGCGACGCGACCAATCGCGCTGAGCCGGTGACGCTTCTGAGGGCCGTCCGTCCGTGCGCCTGCATTCATAAACGGATGTGATAAGAGTTGAATGTACTGTACATAGACGAAACTTGGACCATGGCGGAAGAAGACGACACGAAAATCCGGATTTTGCAAAGCCTCCGAGGGAAAATATGTAAGTGCGACACGCTGCTTGGATGGCGAGTTAGATGTGTGTGTTTGGACGAGTGTGTTTAGATGGCTTTGGGAGAGAAAGAAAAGGATCGGCACGGGGGATAGAGGGGCGCGGTAGGAGCAACACACACACACACACTCAGCGCTACTGGATGAGGCTGTGAGAAACCAGCGCTGTATGCCACATTTTACCAACAGTTTGGATGAGTTGTTCACTTGATTTGGGATATTTTAGCTTTAAATCGTCACCAGTGACAGACATAGCTCAGGCTTTTGCCATTATCTATTAGCTAGCAGTGGTGCTAACGTGCTCCAAACCCTGGTTCCCCCTCACAACCGTCGTGTTTATTCACTTTTGTGGTAGTAAAAGACTGAAATGTTTGTTGTTTATTCACCCGTTTTAAACATACCCGTCTTCACGGCACTGGGGTTGGCGGATGGTCGGTTCTTTCTCGCCCGGACTGAGGCTGTGAAGCAGACGGTGGGATCCTCGGCGAAATTTGACAAATTCTAAGCTGGACGGAAGTTGTTGTATCGGTTTAAATAAACTATTAAATTATCATATTTTATAATAAAAATGTATATATATATTTTTTAAAAGCGTAATATAGTATATTCCGTGTTTGTATAAATACTAACGCACTTGCTGTAACGTTAAAGATTTCAAATTACTTAGTACGTAGTTTACCGTAGATTAAAAATCATATATTACAGTTTGTACAGTAACTTAACAGTCTGGTCACAGGGTATTAGCAGCTTTATATTACTTAATATAGTTTTTTAAACGACTAAAAGTTTCTTAATTCTTTTTAACAGTCTTTATTGATATTGATAATTAGCTAGTTAACCGTGGTATAGTTTCTGTTTGGGTATTTGACATATTTACACTGTAAAAATCAAATATGGAGTCATTCCTACTTAATCAGACCCTTAGTAGGATTGATTTGTAGAACCCAGTAGACCAGGTTTTTGTACCATAGAATTATCATTGGATCATTGGACATACCATGATATTAACATATTGTTCTTGGCATGTTTCCACAGTAATAACATGTTATTCTTTAAAAGGACCATTTGAATATGTGTATCATAGCCGTTCTTTATATTTTACACTTTATTCATGTAACTTTTGGATTATATTTTTTACTACTGACAATTGCTTACAATTAGTGGATACAATTAGTATAAAATGGTTCAATAAAATTAATTGTAAAGGATGTGACACGACAATTGATTTTGGCATTATCGGGGAAAGTGAAAGATTGCTGCGTGCGTGTCTGAAATATAATTTAGACATTTCAGGTGTTGTGAATGGATTGAGATGATTTAAATTTCAGCTCCATTTATTTGTAGATATTTTCCTAACACTGTCAAACTGATTGGTGCTTATGTTTTCACCGTCTCCCACCCCTCACCCACCAAAATACAAAAAAAAAACAACACAAAAAAATTGAACCGAAACCTTCTGTGTTGCAAGTGACTTCGTGGTAAATCATCGCTCTCTGGAAAGCTCACTGGAAGCTTCATAGCCACACGATATTACATAATACTTGTGAAGTGGAGTATAGAAAGAAAAAAAAAACGAATGTAATGTAAAAGATGTCCTGTGGGACAAATATAAAATCTGTTGTAACCTATAAGAGGAAAAAAGCTAAAACAAAAATGAAAAATCTATATCGAGATGAGTATTAAGTCTTATGTGCAGGCCCTTATGCCAATTTTTTACAACTGCGTGTGGATGTGCATGATTGTGTGAAAGTCATCATCACTTTTATCTTTCCACCTGGATGAGGGCAGGCTTTTCTGATTACAGTAGCAGCGCAGTAGCCGGTGTTTGCTACTGTACCAAAACAGTTGTCTGCACTGGAGATGTGGGGGCATTCAGAGACAGAGAAGTTTTTGGGAAGTCGTGTGTAATTGGGACTTTTAGGGCATTTGGTTTGACTTGTAAGTCCCATCCTCAGGTCAATTCCAATACCGTGTGTAGCAAAGCGATAATACTAGTTAACAATATGAGTGAAAAACATACTGTTATGTGAGATAGATGCAGTTTGGAGTGATTATAAAAATAATGGGTAACACTTCAGAATAGGGGTCCAAAAATAATGCATTAGTTAAGCATTAATTAACAGTTAATTAGTTCACAATTAAGCATTAGTTGAGCAAAAACACACAAGTAATTAATTATTAACTTAACATTCTGACCCCTATTCTGAAGTGTTACCAAAAAAATGTGACAGAATTACACTCTCAAGAAAAAAAGGTGCACTTTTGTACACTTCAGTTACTAATGTATACCCAATATGGTGTACCTTTTTAAATTTAGTGCCCAATTGACAACTTATTTAACTTTTCTAAGAGAGCTGAATAATTAGTTACTCTAACAAAGCAGTTGTGTCATGTGTAGTGCATTCAAATAAACACTACACATGCCTTCAGGAAGAACTGGGAAAGTCCTTAGGAAATCACAGTAGTAATGTTAAATAATTCAACTCTTCTTTGTAAGTGCTTAGGGAATAAACCAGGTACTGTTTACTTTACAGCATGACCTGACTTTCCTGTAATTTTATAAAAATGGAGGGTTGCTAAAAGCCCCTAAGCCTTCCTGAAGAACTCGCAAAAGTCTTCGATCAAACCACTACCTATTCCCAAACAGTGAGGTTTAGGGCAAATCAGGGTGATACAAACCGAGTGACACACTGTAAACAGACATTTCCCATGACATCAATCATGTGCTATCAAATCAAATTGTCTGAAACTCTCAAAGGGGACAGCGTGACTGTCGTGACGCTAAACAATTGATCAGCGGCTAAATGTTATGGTTGTGCAGTCAGTCTGTGGGTTCTGTATCAACGCTCTTGTCTAAAAACACGGCGTGGTTGGCTCTCGTCGCCAGCCGTTTTTATGAAAGGATAAAGACATTCATTTGTTTACTAGTGTTTTGTAGTTGGTTGACAACAACTGTTATGTCTAATAATGGTAACTGGCCATTGGTCTGTGAGGTGAATGAAGCTCAGCTCGAAGGCTTTTTCATTCACAAAAGCACACCAAGGTTTCAGAATGACTGTTATGAGTACGTAGGCCACGGTGTGCAGTGCGTCACACTGCAGTGATGTCTTTGTCCATGTAAGTGTCCTAATTGGGAACGTATGTCAACAATACACATAACCACATTACACCTCGACAAACACAATTAAAGCATTCTGTGCATGCAGCACTTATGAGGCTGCTGATGTAAATCCTGCTAAAGTAATTGAAATCCCTTAAATATCTCATTTGGGCCCAAAATATGTTTTCAGGAAATGATCAGAAGGTAACACTTTAGATTCCTATTCACTGTTGACTACTTTCTTAATAGCATGCATGTTAACTGTTCATTAGAACATTTATAAAGCGCATGTTAATTACCGTATTCGTTATGTCCATATTCAATCACTTTGGCCCAAAAAAGTGTTATGATAAAATAAAATATTTAATATCAGTCACAAAGGCACATTTCTCCTGCGTTAAAGTTGTGGAAACCAGATTGTCAGTTGTGGTTTAAAACTACTCTTTATTGTCAGAACATGACAAATGCTTCGCGTTTTTTTTAATTGTTCAAACTTTTCTCAACAAAATTAATATTTTAATTAAACGAGTATATTTTCTTAGTTTCTGGATGTCCATATGGGTGATATGGTTTCAAATCACTTACATCTTTGTCCCTTAAGGATTGAGTTAAGAAATTATTTTTCATTTTTGTATGGTGAAATTGAATTATTTTGACTGTTTAAGTGTTTTATTTTTTTCATTTTTAATGGTTCATTACTAACACTATTGGTTTTCCATAATAGCATACATTTATATTATAATAATAATAATCTAATAATCTGGTTTAAAATGTAATTTCATGACAATACAGATGCTTAACAAGATAAAACCACTGTTTTAGACCTTATAAACAGCCTCAGAACATCACAGAAACATGCAAAAAAAAAAAAAAGTTATTCTGAATAGCAATATGTTTACAATTGACTCAAAATACCTTTGCATTGCTAAACTTCTTTTGTGAGATGTTGAGCCATGAATCTTTCCTTTGGAAAGTGTAGTGGACTAATTGGTACCCTCATGAACTAAAAGTCTTTTTTTGCTCACTCTGATGTTATCTTTTTCTTTTCTTTTCCCCTCTTTTTGCACACAAACGGCCACATTTACATGTGGTCACCAGCACCGGCTATCAGCAGGTGTGCGTGCACATATACAAGCAGCAGGAGGAAATATTTGCGTGTTGTGATGTGTTGGAGAACTGTGAAGCATTCAGTAGTATACTAATAACAGCCGACAAAGAGGAACTAAACTAAGGGCTGGCTCTATGAGGACCATCTTACAACACACTCTTACGACTTTATAATGGCCACATTGTTCCGGTGTCAACCAATTCTGATGCCCTTATTAGAACATTTCAGGCCTAGACAAACGTGATAGTCGATTGTATTTAAACCACTATACAACCGTTTGTTTTCCTGTGGTGGTTAGAAAATTAGTTTCGCCGTTTTGTGGGTTTTAGTTCATGTTTGTTGGCAGCGTTGGTGGTAACGCATTACAAGTAACGCTTGTTATGTAATCAGGTTACTTTTTTGTAGTTACTAGTAAATATCTGAGTTACATTTTTCAAATAAGTAAAGCCAATTACCTTTTTTCTCCCATTTATTGGTTAAAAGTTCTCTGGTTCCCATACTGAGTGAAATTGGGAATAAGATGTTACTCTGGTTCTAGAAAAATTTTTATTATAAATTATTTAACGCATTTAATTTGCTGCTTTGTGTCATATAAGTTACATTTCGTTGTTTTTTGTCATTTTGAGCAATACTGAATGAAAACAATGAAATACGACTCCGAGTATTACACAGTGTGTTTATGTGGTTTAAGTTTAAAAAAAACTAGGGCTGGTACTCGATTAAAAACATTTATCTAATTAATTAGAGGCTTTGTAATTAATTAATCGAAATTAATCGCATATAAATAAATGACCTGAGAACAGTGAGAAGTACGTTTTTGTTTTTTTTATATGGATTTTTAGCATACCATTGAATAATGACTGAATACATAAACTTAAGCAACAAAATATTGTTTATTTTTGTTTAACCAAGTCCAACAGACCAATATTCAATTCAGTTCAATTCAAATTTATTTGTATAGCGCTTTTCACAATACATATCATTGCAAAGCAGTTTTACACCAAAGTAATGTATTACAGTATATGTAGTAGTAGCTTGTACATGCACATATGACAATATTGTGCCGTGCGTGATTTCACATTTAGCTGTATATACTAAACACATCCGCTGTTCACTGACGAGCTGCGCAAAACCATGGCTGTGTCCGAAATCGCATACTTCTTAAGTACGTACTACATTTAAAACTGAACGTACTACCCGACCGTTAAAACAGTACGTTCTATATAGTATGAATGGGGGTAGTATG